>JAEQBA010004239.1:0-21860 GCA_019434445.1 Phalangium opilio
ACCCCAAAAATTATCTGATTGAAATACCACCTGCTCACGAGCGGAATTCTTTCTTTATAAAATAAATTGAGCAAATACGTTAGTAGATACCACCAAAAAGTACATAGATTAAAGCAAAAAGTATACTTCATTGAAGCTGGCTCGCTCCGTGTAGTATGAGACAAGCCCCTTTTTCCTCTGAAAATAGTGTCGACCCCCTCTGCGTATAATTACCCTCACGACCGTAGGGACAGGAAGCATGCATGAATAGGGAAACAGAAAAATGGGCGGGGCTACAGAATGCTCCTCCCATTTACATCTACATGGCGGTGAAGGATATTATGAAGTTGAAGGGTAGTGGGGGAGTAAAGATGATTGGGTAAGCAAAGGTCTGACGTTTTAGTAGGAGGGGTTTATAACTTACAGCCGTGTTACTATAGGCTCAATATGGTGCCCGATGTTATAGCTCTAGTACCAAGAATTAACGTTTTGAACCCACCATATTTTACTACTTTTTTGTATAAACCTTTGACCTCAAAATGAAGCTCTTTTCTGATTGGATGGGTGGGTGGTTCGTGTAGAGGGTTTTAGAAGAGGGCCTTTGCTTCTCGTGGCGTCTACAAACCAAGCTGAGAATTGTGAAAGAAGTACACTTTTCGTTTTTATCTATGAACCTTTGGTTCCGGTCTGGTATAACGACAAAATAGTAGCTAAAATAAGTTAATTCTTTTCCCATAGGATGAAGGGGGTTACAGTTTAGAACTGATTAGAAACTGGCGAGAGTTTCCCCATGGGAAAGTATATATTATAGTCTGGGAAAAATCTAGTTTACTGAAGCTTTTCTAAAATCGAGTTTTATCGCGCCCCTTTTTCTCCATATATGGTTATCATTTCCTTTCCCAACGAACAATTCGCAAAAGCAGTTACTCTTGGAATAAAAATTATCCCCTATAGTGCTTGGAGCTTTGTTTTAAAGGGAGAGTGAAAAGGAAAACAAAGTGATTTTTTTTATCGATTCTTCTACTAATTGTAAAAGACAAATTCACAGAGAAATATCCAGGAAATATATTTCAAAGGTATTTCAAAGGTGTTTCACTACGCAGATAGGTCTTATAATTAGGCAGAATAATTACGTTATTTTCCTTTTCACCCACCCTTTAAGAGATTTTAGATAAGTTAGCTTTCTCTGCTTCAAGACATACCATTTTTCATTTGAATAGAGGCTTTTCTACGTACTGCCCTATTATTTTTCCACCGATCCCAAACTCCCTCAAGTTAGGAATTGTTTTCTCTTACAGCTTAAGTTTATAAGATAAGTTACGTAAGTGTGCGACTGGTTCCTGAGATCTAGTCGTGCTGCATGCAGTGACGTAGGTGCAAGAAACGTCGTAGATTCTCATAAAACACTCTAAAAATATTAGAACCGAACTGAATATTCTTTCAAAAAAGGAGTGTGAACTGTAACCTCAACAAATTAAATTGTAAATTCCTCAAAACCGATGTTACTGAAAGTTCTATCAAAGATGAAGTATGGTTTTTAACTTCTTAAGCATCACAACTTAGGTTGAAATTCATTCACCGTACCTTTAAATGGGTAATATAAATTAGATAACAAACACAGAGGTTCTATTTTAATTGTTTAGCTTAGAGAGACGATCAAACGATCTCGTGTTTAGGGACAAGGGTCCCTTGGGATAACGGTATAATGAAATTGAAAATACGAGTGGTTATATAAATAAATGAGTAGTTCATCTCGTTTGGAAAGTACTACGAAGAAATGCCTTTATAATTCAGATGTTAAAATTAGCTCTCGAGTTTGCATTTCGTTCCTAACAAACCCAACTCTTAAATTTGATAAAACAAAAAGCTTTGGGACTCATTTCACGCTCTAAATTCTTCAGAAACCTGCAAAATAGTGTTAATTAAAACGACGGGAAAACCCTAATTCGCCTCAGTCATTGTTCAATCAGTTTGGGATGAACTTATAGAGCGTGGCTGGAACATTGCTTACTAAGACACTCGAAGCGAACTAATTTTTCACATAACTTTCGCGCCAGTGAACTGAGCTGACAAATCGGTTTCCCGTAAAACCCCCTTTCCCTATATACAACTTCCAACCTTCTTCATCCTCGCTTGAGTTGTTTCCCCATTTTTTGGTTCCCCCCTTCCGCTCGACTACTATTAGGTGTCCCCTTTTTGTCCCTAACAATTTTTGAAAATATCGGTATTTTGGTTTTGACCTTGTTCGTAATAAAAAGGAAGGGGTATTGCTAGAACCGCATAAGTTTATAAGGTAAGTTTGTCACTGGGTACAAACTGGAGCTTGTCATGAAGTGAATGAGGTAGGTCATAGATTCTGGTAAAGCGACGCCTGGTGAGGCGCTGTCAAAGGCTTAGTAATGTAGACTAAATGGGAAGATGGAAGTCCTGCAAAACTAACCGAGTGTAGTACTTAAATTCTCGCTTGTCGTTCTGCTAGAACTAGCTCGAGCTGTAAGTCTCTCAGTAGCATTACGAAGTATAGGTAGTGTCATACTTATGGTTGGAACATATCTTATAAACTTATGGCAAACATTTTGGGTACAGGGTCAAAAATGAGTAATTAGTGAATGGTTGAACTCCTCTTGACCTTTCTATGTTTTGTTGCTGCCCCGAAATTGACCTTTATAACAATATGTTCACCCAGACCAAACTTCCTGAAGCCTGTTCCGAGGGTTACGTATATTTATAAATGAGAGCTGCTATGGTTTTATTTTAAGGGCCTGTTTGAAATTACTTTGTTTTTAGTTGGAACAACCTCTTTGCGGAAGTGACGGAAATACGTACCCGAGCGAGTGTCATCTAAGGGTTGCTTCTTGCGAAAATAAGGTTTCTATTACGGTGGCCAGCAGAGGACCATGTGGTTAGTTATCACCTTTGTGGGATGTTCTTTTAGGGAAAACCATCGAACTGGAACTTAATTAATTGTTGCTAATTATCTTGAACCTACTTTAGATGTGTGTGAAAAAGTTCATTGTAAATACGGTGCCAGATGCGAGGATGGCGATTGCGTTTGTCCCTCTGATTGCCCGGAAACGTTCGAACCAGTTTGTGCTAATGATGGTACGTCATTTCAATTACTTCCTTTCTTGTTCCACTATAAAGTTTAGGAATTTGAGGGAATGCATACAGCTACTAGGAATCCTTGTGTACTAGCCATTTTCTCAACGTATCTAGGCGGATTTTGTGGGAAGAACTAGCTAGACTAATCATTATACATAACGAATTTTACCTCGCGAATTTATAATCTATCTCACAACGCGCGCCTAGGACCTCGTGCTGCTTGCAACCAAAGAAATTAGTGTTAGAAAAAACGTCACAATTATGAGACGTTACGCGATAGTACGTTCTCAAGCCCCGCCCACAAAACCCTCGTAGATATGAACACGGGATATGGGGGTGCAATGATTAATATTAACTGATACCACTAATTGTATCTTCTGGAAACTTTCTTTTTAAAATTAAATGCAGGTACTACGTATAGCAACGAATGTGAAATGAAGAAGACTTCTTGCCAACAAAGCCAAGAACTTAACGCCCTCTTTTACGGAGAGTGTGAAGACGCGGGAGGATCTGGAATTGGCAAGTAGCTTTCTTTTATCTCTCTTTTATTCTTTTCCTAGGTTCCCGCATCCCTTATCCTACACTACTTCTCTGAGAAAGGATAAACCTCCTAAACATACGGAGAGACCTAGGCTATCTAGAGACTCAGACTTACACCGCTTCGAGCTATCTCGTTCTCGTTTCTAATGCTTTTTCTTTATACATTCCTTTTTTACTTTTTTTTTCTGTTTGGCTTTCTCTCTTGGTTTGGTCGCGCGTGTTTCCTCCGCGATAATAGAGTCTGGATCAGGGACTGAGAAATGCGACGACAAGTCGTGCTTGTTCGGAGGAGTTTGCGACTACGACACGGAAGGATTAACGACTTGCGTCTGTCACTTCCAGTGTCCGACCATCAAGGAACCCGTCTGCGGTTCCAACGAAAAACTTTACGACAACGAATGCCGACTTAGGGAGGAATCTTGTAGACAGCAGAAACAAATCAAAACCTGGGCGCTCAACAAATGCAAAGGTTCGCCGACTTTATATATAAAGCTCTTTTCTTTCATTCCACCAACGCAATTACGAGTGTACCTACTAAGGGACAGTCTGTTTGAAGTTTACGGGTTTTCGTGACCAGACAAATTAGCGCATTAGTATGATTAACATAGGTTAAAGTGCACTCTAAAAATAGTTTTTTATTATCAATTTCACCTCAAGTGAGGGTAAAATCGAGATTACATATCAAATTTTTCTCTGAGTGTATCAATCACCTTTATGAAGATCGTATACTATAGCAAATTCCATTGGACTCCTCTGAGCGGTCTCGGAGTGTTCTGCAAAGGTTTGCGTGTTCCATTATAAATCGAGATCACCTCTCACTCTCTGTCTGATTCACGTCTTCCACTGGTCACTTACTCTGCTCGAGTTCCGATCGGAACCGATCTCTATTAAAATACAGATCAGCTCAATGGAATTCGCTATTAGATAAATTTATAGAAGAAAAGTATCTTTATGCGTGTCTTTTTAAATAAGTGAATGATGATATTAAATGTATTCGTGACTTTTAATTAGGCTTAAGTACTTCCCAAAAATTGTCCAATTCCCTTACTCGTTTTCTTTTGGTTTCTTTTTTATGTACGTTCATTCTTGGGTGGTTTCCTCACAATGTCTTCTTTCCTTGTCTCTCTTTCTTTGTGGGGAGTGCAGACGCCCGAATTCCTTCGACACCTTGCGACGGTGAAGTTCCCTTGGTTGACCCCGTTACGGGTCAGGACTACGACTGCACTCAAGGGACTAAAAGTTGCCCTCCTAATAGTTACTGCCATAAAACTAACTCTTTCGCTAAATGCTGTCGCGAAGGTATTTCATTTTTATGACCATGGTCTTTTTTCTTTTCTTTTAGTACCATTCCTCTAGTACCCTATTCATTCTGTTTTATTCTGGAAACTCTTTCAAACAATGAAAAGAGATTTTTTTTTTAAATTTTTTATTCCACTAACGAATTTTATTTTTAATTTCTTTCTTTATGAAACAACCTTTTTTTCATCGCCCTTGGCAGTGGCTTTAATTAAAAGTTGCATGGACACGGTACACGGATGCTGTCCTGATGGCAAAACAGCCGCGCAAGGACCCAAACACGCTGGATGTCCCAGTAAGTTGTTTTCCCGCTTTTTTTATTTCAACTAAATCAACAACAAAGTACCATGTAATTAATTTGCATTTGATGAAAGCCTCGAATATTAAGAAGTTTTAGCAAACCTTTTTTGACGACACTATACACCCGAAGTTCGTGTTTTCCTTCAAGTTTTTTTTAATATTTTATCAACAGGTGTTTGTCAATGCAATCGTCTTGGTTCTTATGGTCAAACGTGTGACCCCGTGACCCTTCAGTGTCCTTGTAAACCAGGGGTGGGTGGTCTTCGATGCGATCGATGCGAAGCCGGATTTTGGGGCCTTCATAAGATATCCGAAGGCAATATCGGATGCATACGTAAGTTATCCAAATAGATTACTACATTAATTCCAGAAGAAAAGCACAAACACCATAGGGGCGAGGGAGGTCACCTTCTTGGGTTATTTCCCGCTAGAGGCAGCGCGTGTTGTGACCTCTAACTCTGTCTGGGAGTGCCTATTGGCTCGAGGAAATCAGCCAAAGATGGTGGTCGGCCTCCCGCCTGTGTCTTGGTTTCTCTGCATGTATTTATAGGAATTGTCTATTTATCATAAGATTAGGCCTAAAATCTGACAATGCATTCAAAATCTCGAACGTCCGGAAGCGAAAATGTTTATACCCTTGTGTCTCTCTTTAATATAGCTTGTACTTGCAATGAGCACGGATCGGTTCGAGACGACTGTGAACAAATGACCGGACGATGCGTCTGTCGGCACGGTATCCAGGGCATGAAATGCGATATTTGTCCCCAAGGGATGGAACTGATAGCGGGAGGTTGTACTGATGGTAATTAAGCGAGCTGTTTATCGTACCTTTGAAGTCAGGCTCTTTATTTCCCTCGAGGGACTAAATATCTCTCCCCTTTATTTCATGGAAGCTCAGGATTGAACTAATTTGAGAATCCCTTTTAACTATTTCTCGTATTTAGAGTCCATCGCTCGAACGGTACCTGGTACTTGCGCGCATTTAACTTGTCGTTACGGTTCCGTGTGTCGCGAGAAAGACGAGAGGGCTCAGTGCATTTGCGATAACGTATGTCAAAACGGTGAGAACCACAATCAACAAGCCGTCTGCGGGTCGGACGGGACAACCTACGGGTCCGAGTGTCAGTTGCAACTGTTCAGTTGTAGATACCAGAAAACCATTACAGTATGGGCGCAGGGCGCTTGTCAGAAAGGTACGTAACAACACTGTCCCAGGTGCATTAACAGGTTCTGACACCAGTCACCCAGCTGTCTAAATTCATTCTAGTGTAACAATTTTCTACTAAACTTTATCGTTAAGGAAAAAATTTAAATTTAATTAGAGAAACTAGGGTTTGAAAAAATCCAGCTCATTAGTGGGTTTATATGGGTTTTATTCGGGTTTTAATGGGTTTTAATGGGTTTTATTCGGGTTTTAATGGGTTTTATTCGGGTTTTAATGGGTTTTATTCGGGTTTAATGGGTTTTATTCGGGTTTTAATGGGTTTTATTCGGGTTTTAATGGGTTTTATTCGGGTTTCAATGGGTTTTATTCGGGTTTCAATGGGTTTTATTCGGGTTTCAATGGGTTTTATTCGGGTTTCAATGGGTTTTATTCGGGTTTTAATGGGTTTTATTCGGGTTTCAATGGGTTTTATTCGGGTTTCAGTGGGTTTTTCTGGGTTTTATTGGGCTGGGTATTTTGTATTCGAACCATAAATGCAACACGTAACAAAATAATGCTGCGGTTGACTCTTTTAAGTAGCCTTTTCAGGTATATTGAAATATGGCAATTCGCTTAATATTTATTATTTTTCTTCTTTCCCTGGAAGGTTTTAACGTAGCTCAAGCTCAGAATCCACCTCCACCGACTGTGGGACCAGTAAGGCGTTCCACCATTCAGAAAACGTCCTCGGGTGAAGCTTCATCCGTCGTAGCGGAAGTAGGAAAATCTACTCGAGAACTTCCGGACGAAATGGAGAACAAATTACCGGAGAATCTGTTCCTTAGTACCGTCCCTACCCTTATCACTCCAATTGAAAAAATAGGTAAGCTCATTTCCTTTTCCTTTCAAGTTATCTTCGGAAGTTATCCTCTCTTCTCACTTACAAATTAAACCAAATTGTTTTGGCCAACTATAGAATCACGCGTATGCTTTCAAACCTGTCCCTGTTAACACCAGTCGCGCCGCCAGCAGTAGGCACGGGTAGGCACGTGCCTACGTTGGAAAATTTTGGCCTACTTGAGGGGCCTCCAAATTTTTAAAAACGTGCCTATAGAGGCCTTCAAATAAAATTTTATTTCTTACTTTAACAGCGTTTAATTACTTTATGTACTTTCATAGTTTATATTTCTATCTGTAAAAATCTAACACAACATCTCACACCTATTCGCTACACTATGCTTTTGTAATGTACAAGAGAGCATTTTCAAAACCCGTTTTCTTTATATTCTAAAGAACAAGATCCCCCCGCTAAAGTGTTGACCGTTGACCCCCAGGTTACACCTCTCTTGTATAGAAACTAGAAAGGACACGAGTTGGAAATTCCCCTCCCAACCTAAAAACGGTAGGCGCATGCGTCGCGGAGAGGAATAAAATTTTCCAACTCTAAAGTCTAAACACACCAAGATTACACTAGAGTAACTTTTTAGGTGCTTCACGGAAACGAAAGATAATCCCTGATAAGATACTTCAAGACAGTGTAATTATTGACTAAATTTATAAGAAGGGTCGCAAGGACACGGTTGCCAAAAACTTCGTACTCTTAATAATCACACAAAAAAAGGAAATACTGAAATCTAGTCGTTAAATCTGGAGATATTCCTCAAAATCCTGAAATACATTAAAAAATTAAGCATGATAAATTTTCAAAACAAAAGGGAGGGGGGCCTGTAGATCATGTTGTGCCTACGCGAGAAATAATCCTGGCGGCGCTACTGGTTAACACCCAAGACCCATGCAGTGTTTTGTATCACACCTTCGAATCTTTCCTCTGTAAAATTTTCATTTATTAGTCTAAAAAATAGGCTTTGCTGAGGCCTATTTTACTTTTGCAATTGGGTATACATGTCGTCATAAGTTCATAAGGTATGTTCCATAAGTTTGTCACTGGTATACAAAATGGAGCTTGTCATGAAGTGATTGAAGTAGGTCATAGATTCGAGGTAAAGCGACGCCTGGTTCATAAGCTGCAAAGGCTTAGTACAGACTAACAGGTATGAAGATGGAAGTCCTGCAAAACTAACCGAGTATGGTCATTCAATTCTCGCTTGTCGTTCTGCTAGAACTAGCTCGAGCTGTAAGTCTCTAACATTAAGAAGTATAGGTAGTGTCATACTTATAGTAGGAACATATCTTATAAACTTATGCTGCCATGTATACTTTCAAAGCTATTTCTCGTCCTTTGTTAAAACCAAAGATCCAGTGTTTTCAATCACACTCTCGAATCTTTCCAATGTAAATTGACATTTATTGCGTTTAAAAATAGGCTTAGATGAGGCCTATTTTATTTTTCAATTGAATATACGCGTGGTGTCTATACAAGTAACCGAGTATAACTTGTTTATTACAGTAGCACCGCCGGTAATGGAAGAATCTCCAGTGGAAACGCCGGCCTTTTCCGGTCGTTCCTTCCTGGAAATGGAGAAACTGAACGCCAACTCTCGATTATCTATCGAACTGGAATTTCGGACATTCAGCGAACGTGGAATCCTTCTCTATAATGGTCAAACGCCAGCGGGAAAGGGTGACTTTGTTTCCTTGGCCATTAACGATGGTCACGTTGAGTTCAGGTCATTCTTCTTTTCCGTTATTTTCTTTTTAACTTGTTTCCTAGCTCGACTCGACTCTACTCCGAACCTTTCCCAATGTTATTTATTACACCATGGAATGGGGTCATCATAGGAGTCCCCTTTACCGTGCTTTGAAACCAGATTATAAGGCTTACGAACTCGGGAATTCCAATTTTACACAGTATATACAGGGTGTTTCTGAATGGTCTGCATCAGAAATTAAGAGGGATCGTGTTCTTTATACGATTTCGAGTCGAAAATGTAACTTCTATATCGTAATTTTCAAAGTTCAAGGGACACCAGTTTCAAGTTATGATTGGAGTATTTTACGGATGACCCCTTAAGTTTATTTGATAAACTGAAAGAGAGCTTAGGTAGATGGACTACGAAACCGCTTAGTTCTCAAACTATGAAACGCCATGCACTTATAGAATACATCTCATAAACTTATGATATTGCGGAGTTAGTGAGAAGTTAGGCCCTAGTAATGCAGTGACTGAGCGATTTATCGACTTGGCAAATCAAAATTGAAATGTTTTATCGGCATCCCATTGAAAACCGATGTCCATTCTTCTCCCGCAAAGTACTTACCATAGTTACTAATACCCCTGTTCAAGCGCAATTTACGTCACCCCTACATATGTGTTTTAAATTATGGCAATTTGTTTTTTTTTATTCGATAGTTTAGCCTTAAGTAAATCGCCCATGAACAAAACTAGCTGGTATTTTGTTTATTTAATAGCGACTTTGCAACAAGTATCTTTGAACATGATTCAAACCTCGGTTTTCTACATGGGATTAATGTGTCGGGAATTCGATATAACTAAAATGATTGGGCCATCAGGGATGTGTATAGTTTTTATCGGTTTTTAAATCGACTTTCTTTTTCTAAAAATCTACTTCCTCTCTCGATCGGGAAGGGTGAAGTTCTCGCGGATTTTATTTGTACAAAAATTTCTCCAGTTGATTGATTCTCTTAGATCAAACAGGCCCTTCTATTTTTAAACCCCTGTAATCTTTAGGGTTTTTGGGTTTCATAGCCTGAGGTTCTTATCAACTAAAGTAAGTTTTGCCGTTGCCCTAGTGTTGCCAGGCCGTTTGTGAGTTAAGGAATTATGGAGAGGAATGATAGCAGTACAGTTTGAATCAGTATTTGACCAACTTGACTCGCATAGGGCCTGACAACACTGCATTGAAGTTGAAGCTGTGAGAATGGGGAAATATTTTCTGAAGCCTTTTCAGTAAAAACTAATATACCAAGAAAGGAAAGCATAGTGTTCCGGTTTGAAGTATAAACGTTTAATTAAAGATGGCGCTACAATCTCTTCAATTTTGTTTGACTTTTCGGTAGATTCATACTTATGAAGTCTATTATAAGGTTATGAAAGTAGAACTATCCTTTCTATACAGAAAAATGTCATTTAATATTGCAGTTAGTTTCCCGCGTTTTTTTAAAGCTTTAAGAGATGTCTTGCCAATCTTGATTGATCCTTCAATAAAAATCACCAACGAAATAATTGCTGTAGGAAATTTTTAAAGAAAGTAAAAAAAAAAAATAATAATAATAAAGATGAGGGAGTAAAAAGAAATGAAGGGTAGTTGTAAGGCGTTCCCTTTTTTGTTCCGAATCGATTTTCAGACATTTTTATTATTTTAGGCTTAAGGCAACGCGTGTGTGGTCAAAATAATAGGTTTTTTTCTGCTCTTTTTTGTGATTTCCTTTACTTTAATATTATTTTATTTCGCTGAATCGATTTTCGTTTGTAAATTGAAACTTTAGCTCTCGCATTTATACTGATCGCTCGACAAGAAATTTGACATTTCCGACTTTTATTACTCGTTACTTTATATTTTTTCTTTTCTGGTTTTTTTTTTAAGAAAACTGCAGTTCCGGTGAATTTCCTCAATTTGCAGTAGATTATACGAACCCGTAGAGTTTCAAATTCAAACAAACTTAAAACCAAAATACTTTTGATTTTACTTCACTGTTATTTGAGAGTAGTTTGATTTTTTTTTAACGATCTAAAAGAAATACAAAACGCAAAATTTGAATTTGCCGAGTAATATAAAAGCGACACGGGGAATACTTATAGACCAGGAATGCATACAGCTAATCGGAATCATTATGCGCCTATATCTCCCATGTTAATTTCTATGCCGGTTTTGTGCACTGCATGGGCTTGATTATAACGTCACGCGTCATAATTTGGACGCCTTTCGAAGTGTGACTTTATTTGTTGGAGACGCGAGGTCAGAGGTCAGGTGTGTGCGCTAGGTGTAACGCGCAGCGAGATAGATTCTGATGTAAAATTCGTCATACATAATGATTAGTCTAGGTAGCTCTTCCCACAAAATCCGCCTAGATAAGTTGTGTGAAAATGGATGTTGCACAGTTATTCCTAGTAGCTCTATGCATTTTTATTAACACTGATGTATTACCGTAGTAAGAGGTTCTGTTTATTAAATACTTCAGGTAAATTTTAATTAAAATTACAGTATCTAAGACCAAAATTTTAATTATTTAAACAAATATAAACATGACCCGAAATTAATTTTTGAATGCATTTACTTCGTTTATTCCTTCCTTCAGGTATAATTTGGGTAGCGGAGCTGTGACGTTACGAACGCCACAAAAACTTCAAGTTGGTAAATACCATCGTCTAGTAGCCAAACGGTACCTGAGAGACGGACTTCTTAGTCTCGATGACAAGGAGGACGTTTCTGGTCGAAGTCAAGGCATGTTAAAATCTCTGAACTTAGACGAGAACTTGTTCGTTGGTTCCGTACCCACAAATAGCAAGGGGGTTTTTGACAACATCGGGGTCAATAGCGGATTTGTCGGTTGCATTCGAAGGCTACGAATTGGACATAAAGAAATTGACCTACGGTATCCAATATCGAGGGATATAATTCAGGGAAATTTAATAGGTGAGATGATAATTAATTTCTTGGACATCTTGAAAATGACTATGTCCCATAACACTTACAAAATCTTCATTTCATAGCCGAATGTACGAGAAATCCATGCAGTAGTCTTCCTTGCATGAATGGTGCTACGTGTCTTCCACAAAGCAAGCTATCTTTCACTTGCAAGTGTCCAGAAGGGTTTACTGGTAAGCGTACTTAGAATTTAGTACTTAATTTTGTCAAAAATAGGCCACCAATCACACTAATTGTATTTTACTCAACTTTCGAAGGTGGCGCGTGTGAGGTGCCTGAAGAACCATGTAAAGGGGATTGCGATAAAACGTCACCATGTAAAAACTCGACCCGACTTGAAGGAAAACCTTGCCCTGAACGTAAGTTAAAATCCTTGACTAGTTTACATCCAATTGTACCATAAGTTTATAAGATATGTTCCTACCATAAGTATGACACTATCCATGCTTCGTAATGCTAGAGATTTACAGCTCGAGGTAGTTCTAGCAGAACGACAAGCGAGAATTGAAGTACTACACTCGGTGGTTAGTTTTGCAGGACTTCCATCTTCCTATTTAGTCTGCATTACTAAGCCTTTGACAGCGCCAAAACCAGGCCTCCCTCGCTTTAACTCGAATCTATGACCTACTTCAATCACTTCATGTCAAGCTCCAGTTTGCAATCAGTGACAAACTTATGGAACATATCTTACGTATGAACTTATGATTGTACTTGATACGGTTTACTCTTTATTTATTGACAGAAAGCAAAAGAGGTCTAAAAACAGCGGCATTGGAAGACGAATTATACGTTCCTTCTTTCGACGGAAATTCATCTTATTTGAAATTGGCCGGTTTGACCCGTGTAGGTCAAGCTCTAAGTTTGGAATTGTGGTTTTTGACCCGTTCCCCCGATGGAGTCCTACTTTATAATGGTCAGCTAAGGTCCAAGAAAACGTCCTCCTCACCACCTTCATCCAGAGGCAAAGCACGATCCTCAGCCGGAGATTTTGTCAGCCTCAATTTGGCCGACGGATTTCTTCAGTTCCGTTACGACCTCGGTAGTGGATTCGCCAATCTGTCGTGAGTACTTCCTTTTTTATTTTTATGTTCTTCCCCTTTTCTTTTATCGTTACCATAAGTTCATAAGATATGTTCCTCCATAAGTTTGTCACTGGTAACTTAGAAACTAGAGCTTGTCATGAAGTGAATGAGGTAGGTCGTAGATTCGAGGTACAGCGACGCCTGGTTGGTTTTGGCGCTGTCAAAGGCTAAGTAATGCAGACTAAATATGTTTAAGATGGAAGTCCTGCAAAACTAATTAACCGAGTGTAGGGCTTCAATTCTCGCTTGTTGTTCTACTTAGAACTAGCTAGCTCGAGCTGTAAGTCTCTAGCATTACGAATTAAGTATAGGTAGTGTCATACTTATGGAACATATCTTATAAACTTATGTCGTTACTTTTTTACAATGGTGGAAAACGAAAATAGAGGGTTCGGGAGGGAAATAAGACTGTATCCTCTTTGAAAAATTCAATTCGCTAAAGGGTCCATAAAGGTCAACTTCAATTTGACTTTCTTCAACTATTTTGAAAGACGGGCGCGAAGTATTTTCAAAGTATTTTGGGAAAATTGAAAGTAGTATAAACTCAGTATAAAACGTAAAACCCGAGGGGTCGGTAACTTTACGTTAAATACTAAAACACTATATGGGAAGTGAGGAATACATACAACTACTAGGAATCATTGTGTACCCATATCTCAAAAGTTAATTTCTATACGGGTTTTGTGGGTATACCGGGCTTGAGAACTTACTATCCGTCACGCCTCATAATTCTGACCTTTTACTGTGTTTTCATTGGTTGGTAGCTATAGGCATGCGCAAGATGCAATGCGCAGCGAGATAGGTCATTATTCGAGCGATTTAGTGAAAATTACTGTACGCAATTATTCCTAGTAGCCGTATGTATTCCTGGGGAAATCAAACACCAAGTTTCCCCATTGCGTCTGGTAAATAAATAAAACATCTGAATTAAATTTATTCTGACAAACTGTTGCTTATAAAGATAATTGTATTTACACGCGTTCTAACACAGTGATAATGTGAGAGTTACGTAAGTTTAAAGGCACTAATTTATTAAAATCATTTATTTTAAAAATTAAGAAATTAAATTAATTTATTTTCTTCCAACAGATCAAGGGAGCCAGTTGAAATGAATAAATGGCACAAAGTGAAAGCTACCCGATTAAAAAGACACGGTACGCTGATTGTCGACGACCAGGACATCGTTTTAGGAGAATCCAAGGTGACGTAACTGTTATGGTTTATTCTTAATTCATTATAACTTATATTAATTAAAATTAATATTTAATTTAGGCTCCTATGAACGAATTAAATCTTGGTCTACCATTGTATTTGGGTGGAGTTCCAGATTGGGCCGAAGTCAATAAAGAATCTGGGATTATTAAGGGTCTGGACGGTGCCATTCAAAGACTGGTCATCAATGGTGAAGTTACCGATAACTTGCTCAAATCCGCCGTGGCTTCCCGTAGTATAAGGCGTTACGAAGGAGAACATCCTTGTCGTATCAACCCGTGTTTAAATGGAGGAACGTGTGTCCCTCAACTAGAAAATCACGTATGCAAGTGCCATCCTCATTTCATGGGGCCTTTCTGTGAATTAGGTAGGTTTATGTCCTGGTCTAGGCATTCATTCATTGATTAAATCATAAGTTTATAAGATATGTTCCTACCATAAGCATGACACTACCTATACTTCGTAATGCTTCTTAGAGACTTAAAGCTCGAGCTAGTTCTAGCAGAACGGCAAGCGAGAATTGAGTGACTACACTCGGTTAGTTAGTTTTGCAGTCTATCTTTGTTTTTAGTCAGTACTAAGCCTTTGACAGCGACAAAACCAGGCGTCGCTTTACCTCGAATCCATAACCTACTTCAATCACTTCATGACAAGCTCCAGTTTAATGTAACCAGTGACAAACTTATATGGAACATATCTTATAAACTTATGATTAAATCTTAACCAGACTTATTTTATTGTATGAATTTAAGGTATGGGTGAAATGTTGGGTGATCGGCCAGTCAAGTTTGAGGGCAAGACATTCTTCAACTTGCCTAATAAGATAACTCATAAGTAAGTATTTTAAGATATCACTAGCAACTTGTTCGGTATACGCCTTGCATGGTAGTACTTCTTTATCATATTTTGGAATAATTTGACTAAACAATGGTTGTCGCATGGCTGTATAATTGCAGAATGGGAACTAAACCTATTGCGAATGTAGAATTGGCTAAGGAAAAATGGTAGGTTGCCAGGCTTGTAGCGCCTGACTAATATTTAACCACAACCCTATAATAATCTTCATAAGTGTGAGCCACACGCCTTCTTTTTGAAAATGGTTCTTTACCCTTAAAACCCAAGGGAGGGAAAATCGTAATAGACCTTTTCGATGTAAAAAAGAGGATAAGCAACTCTCAGTTTATATCGCGACATCCAAGGTGGGTTGATACATTGCCATCCGTCTCAGCGCGCACTGTCTTGGTACAAAAAGATCACAGCGCACGCGCCAATAAGCGAGATGGAAGGCAGAGTTTTACCCCCTGTGTCTTTCCCCCTTAGTTACTTCGAAATGACGTAGAGGCTAAGGCTCATATACTTATGGAGTGTACTAAGCTTACGGTAGTTTCGGCTTAGCTTTCGTTTTTTATGGAATAAACAGGAAGTAAATCAGAAAAACATTGTACTTTATTTCAAGAATCTCTTTTATAAAATATAACATTATTTTAGAAGAATTATTTATTTATTTTCATACTATGGATTATAACATTCTACTTCCGATTTTTTTTCGGAAACATTATTTTTTAAAGGGTAGAAGGGCAGAAAGAGAACCGGATATCCGTTCGTTTCCGGACTTCGCACGCTCAGGGTCTGATCCTCTGGATTAATAAAGGAGCTACTATTCGCGGAGACTATCTTGCTTTAGCCATCAACGAGGGCTTCGTCGAGCTTAGCTTCAATTTAGGGCGTCAAAGAGAGGTCACGAAGGTCAGAGGAACCCGAAAGGTCAATGATGGCAAATGGCACACCGCCTTAGTTCACAGGTTGGTTTAATTTTTTCGGCTTAAATTTGGAATTGTTTCAACTTAAACTAAGTTTATACAAGAAGCGATATCTAGTTTACTGGGGAGAAGGTCTAAATTCGCTACATTTCTAGCTTTATCTCCAGTCCAAACAAACGTAGGTCCGGAATTAATCCCCGTCGCCCCTAAATTACAACCAGCATCTCATTGGTTCTTGAAAACTCACGTCAGCGCGGCGACGCGAATGACGAAAATTACGTATTTTTATTTTTCCTACTGAGGAGAGGCGATATAGCCCGGTGCCTCCTTTTACGTCCCCCCCCCCCTTGTATTTTGAAAGGGGAACTGGGACTATGGCGCGCGAATACTTAGGCATCTTATAACTTCTCCCTAGTAAACTAGATATCTCTTCTTGGCTTATACAATTTGGGGAAAAACTATTGAAATTTCAGAAATAAACGTTTGGGAATTTTGACGGTTGATGATACGTCATCTGTTAGTATGACGTCAGAGCAGGGTGCCACGGAACTCAATACAGACGGTGTCTTTTGGATTGGTGAGTTCGATCAATTCAAATTTGAACTACTTAAAAAATAAATAAATAAATAAATAAATAAATAAATAAAAACTCAATTGTACTAAACAAAGCAATCTTTTTTTTAATTTCTTGTATTTTCCAGGTGGTTCCCCCGCCCTTCCCACTGGTCTTCCATTGGCCTATTACCAAGGCTTCATCGGTTGCATGGACCGACTTTATTTAGACGGTGACGCGGTCAATCTCCTATTAGCGGCCAACGGTCATCGTCACAACGTAAGATTTTGCGGCGATTCTTGACCTAAACTCAATTCAAATTCGGACACCACCTCCCCTAAAATGCAAATACCGAAAACCATTCCCTAACAAGTACGTATGTCAAAAAACAAAAACAGCTATTCTAAAAAACAAAAAAATATTCCTACAAAACCATATAATTCACTCCCCCGCAAAAGAAAACATATATATACAAAGTATAGGCAAATAAAAATGGCGCGAATGTGACGTCACTTAATTACGTGCGCGTGTGTTGTGCGCGATGGAAGAAAAAAAAATAAACATCAAAACGTGATGACGTCACCAGCTAGATTGAAATAAAAAAAAAACACATAAACCTTCCGCCCATGTTTCACCAAATTAAAAGAAAAAAAATTCCGAAACAAATGTGAAAAGCATGTGAAAAAGCGTGTGAAAATAAAATTAAGCCTCGAAATCGTGTATTCTCGAGTTGTGGTTCCTGGTATATAAACATTTTTTATTAGACTCCGCGAGCTCGTTGGAAATAAACAAACAGTAAATAAATAAATAAATAAAAGGTAAAACGATTGTAATTAATTCTATATTATAGATTAAAAGTTATACCGCGAATCGAACAAATGAAAAATTAATATTTAAAAAAACATTAACAAAGAGACAGCGTACTGATGATGAATTTATGCCTTATTATTCGAAAAGAAAATGGTGTTAGAATTTTTTGTAAAAGGAAATTAATTAATGGAAAAGAAAAAAATAAAAAAAAAATACGAAACCAAAAATTAAAAAAAAAATAATATAAATGTTGAAATAAGTAAAAATTTAACGAAGATAAAAAAAAAACTAAACAAAAAAGTAAAAAAGTGTGCTTCCATGATGTTCAAATTTCTATTATATAATGTTTAAAAACATAAGAAGTTTCATCGAATTGTTTTTACCGTTAATCTAGGGCGAAACAAAAAAATTAATCAAATTTTTATCAAATTTCGTATGGATGATATGAAGTTAGTATGACTTTTAATTTTTTTTTAAAGGTATTTGTTCGTTTCTTAAGCCAATATTATGAGCTACTAAGTTGTAAAATAAGTGCCATTATATTTTAACTCTTTATATCAGACCGTGGAAATTCGAGATAATTTTAATTGTAGGTTATATAATCTTTTAGCGGCTTGGAGAGAACAAAAAACGGGGCCGTTCAATGGCTATAAAGTTGGATTAAACTAGGCATAAATTGATAAAGTTTTGGGCAGTAAGTTAAGCCAAGTTGCAGAGTTAGTTAAGCCAAGTTGCAGAGTTAGTTAAGCCTAAGTTTATGCAATACGGTAAGCCTAGTTGCAGAGTTAGTTAAGCCTAAGTTTATGCAACTCGGTAAGCCTAGTTGGAGAATTAATTAATCCTAATTTGGACAATAAGTTAAGCCTAATTTTAGGCTTAAGAATCGAAAGAACACTATAAAGAAAATAAGTAACGGTTTTTTATTACGTTTCACAATTTATTTACTTTGGCTTCGCGGATAAGATAATTTTTGAAAGAAGAATTTCAGCGTTGTTCGTTAGTTTAAAGTATTGTTTCCTGGGAACGAACTTTTATCTATTAAGGTTTCTAAAGATAAAAAGCGTCGGATTAGGCTTAACTTGATAACTGGGTGTGAAGTACATAGCATCTCTTTTTTTTTCGGGGCCTAATTTTTACCGTTACAAAATATTTTATCAAGTTTTATTTAAAAAGATTAAAAAAAAAAAAAAAACACAAACCTAACGACCAATAAATGATAACCAAAAAATTTTACTATATTACATTACGAAAGAGCAGAGCGGTAGTTTTCCTTTTTATTTTATTTAGAAATTATGTGCCATAAAGTTTGTTTTCGCATTTTTCTAATTTATAACTTAAATAGTAGAAGTATGAAAAAATTGGGTTATTTTTGGATTTCTAAAAAACAACTTTTAATTCGCTGTTTTTTTAGAACAAACTGAACTACTGTTAAAAGTAACAATAATGAGAAATGTTCGCGCGAAAAACAAAAACAATGTGGGAAAGATAAATAATAAAAAACAAATAAATATAATGATTTTATATTAAATAAATAATGGAAATTTATTAAATAACATAAATAGAATTTTCCCCCATAATTAGATGTCAACCATAAAACCGTCAAGGTGTTCTCTTTTATTTCTTTTACGCCTACGATTTTTCATAACAATACCACGTAAAAGATGCTTAAAATGTAGGAAACCTCTCCAAAAATAGAATAATAATCTCAGGGACGTAGGGGGGGGGCTCACTAGCCAAGAAGAAGAAATCGATTTTTGCGCCTTCCTATCTCCAATTTTATCGGGAATTCGTCTGCTACTCCTATCTTTGTTTCCTTTAGTCTCCGTCGTGTCGCTACTATCGAAAACATTATTCTTATTTCTCTAGCTCGGTCTCTAGCTTATGTAAGTACGTTTAGAGGGAGGTTGTAAAAGCACCTGTTGCGCTGAGTTCGAGTTCCCCAACTGTAGTAGTTACAAAAGTCAATTAACGTATCACGCGTTGAGCTTGACTGTGCATAACCTAGTAGTCCGGAACGACTTTCGACTATAAATGAACCAGTTTTTAAAAAAAAAGTGTTGTCGGACTTTTAGTTAGATCAAACGTTAGCTTAGGAAATTAAAAAACTAGCCCTTTTTTTCTTCAGGGTATAGAGCTTGTATCACCTCGGGCTAAGAACTACGTAATACATTTTTTGCCGGCTTTGAAAAAAGGTTAATAACACATCCTGTTCTATATAGACTTCAGTTCCAACCATACGCGGCCAGGCACGGTTGCGTTGGTGCGCCTGCGTCGTTCTTCGCTATTGTAATAACAATATAAACGAAATTTTTAAGTCATCCTAAAGGATGTTACAATTTATTGGAAATTAAAAACCAAGATAACTAAAATTAAAATGATATAAAGGCACGCCACTTTCTACTATTAAAAATCCGAGATATTAAATTTACGATTGATAAGCTGGAAAGTCTAGCGTTTATTAAGGCTGACGCGTCACAACTTTAGTCACGTGATCGTATTAGTTTCCCTCGGTTCGTTTCAAATTTCAATCGCGTTTCGTGTGTTGCGTTTACGGCTCGTAAACTTTTTCTCTCTCCCTCTCTCTTCAACGTCGCCTCTGATTTGTTTTAAACAAAGTTAATTTCGCGTAAATAATATTGAATTTAATTTAGCCATGCCCGTATGCGAGCGTATTTCCGTTGAACTCGCTGTAATTAAATTAACCGAAACGTCATCGAAACTTAAGCGGGTACCTCGGTAAACAAACAATCAACCAACGCAATCACTTCTTCCTTTTTAGTTAACAAAGTTTAACGCGTCGTAATGGATCTATTCTGGGCGCAGTTGGTATCTCTGCTACTTTTATTTACCACAATGTTGGTAATTTTTATGTTACCATTTTGCGTATTGTCGCGAAAACCTACAGCTTTCCAGGGAGCGAAATACTCGGTGGGTCTAAGTCTGGCCAACTGTTTATCCGCTGGTGTCTTTCTGGCCACGTTTTTCGTCGGACTACTACCGGAAGTGCGGCACTTGTTCAACGAAATTCAACAGGAAACGAAATTTCCTTTAACGGAAACGGTCATCTTCTCCGGGTTCTTCCTGTCCTTGTTTACGGAACAAGCGGCCTTGGCATATAAAGAAAGGGGGGCTAGAATAGCGGCTAAACGCGCGGTCCAAAACTCCTTGGGTTCAGATAACCTGAAAGTGATGGACACGTCCATGACCAAAGAGTCGCGTTTCGTCAATTCGTCGTCGGAACCGGAGGAAGAATGTGATTACGAGAAGATGTCTCAAAATGAAAAGGGACACGCGACCCAAGTACAAAATCATAATCATAATCATCTCCATCACGGCCAACATGGACATAGCCATGGTCAACATGGACACAGTCACGCCGCTGAATGGTCCAATCTTTTGTCGGCCAAAGAAAGTGGTTTTCGTCTCTTCATTTTGCTCGTGGCCTTAGGAGTGCATTCTATTTTCGAAGGACTCGCATTGGGACTTCAAAGAAATGCCCAAATGTTGTTCAGTCTCTTTGTCGGTGTGGCTGTACACGAATTATTGGTTGCGTTTGCCCTCGGTGTCTCTGTTGCCAAGAATAGGATGTCCATGGCAGCGACAATCAAGTTGGGAGTCCTGTTTGCAGCCAGTATACCATGTGGTCAGGTAAAAGTGCTTTAAAGTTCAGTTATTACTTGGAAAATATCAAAAGTTCATAGATAAAAACAAAAAGTATACTTCTCACCGCGTAATTTGAACCCCCCCCCCCCCCACCTTTACATCTCAGAATAGCGTCGACCCTCTCTGGCACAGGGAACACAAGTTATTAGGCTCAATATAGTAGCAGATGATGGCTCTAGTACCAAGACTTAACATTTGAATCGTCATCATAGAGTACACTTTTCTATAAACCTTGGCCTCAAAAAAGCTCTCGTCTCCAATTTGTGAGTTGGTTCGTGAAGAGGTTGAGACGAGGATCGCTAATTTGCGTCTAATTTTATATAGCATCTACAGTCATAGGCTGGAAACTGTGAAAAAAACTATACTTTTTGTTTTTTTATATGAACTTTTGATAATACGTTGGATTTGGTTTTCTTAGGTCATTGTTAAATGGATACTCGCGCATATGACTAATGAATTTCTCGAAACTACCACTTTAAGAATAAATTAAGATATACGCAGTTGTTAAGAAGCTTTAAGTTCCTTTTGACCCCATATTAAAGGTCACGAGTTCCAACACTTATTTTTAACATTGAACCCGAGTAAACCCAATTGTTATCTTGGTGCCACGAGTGTTTACCGCGTGCCAACGAACGTTCAAGAATTTGATTAGTGAAGAATTTTTTGTCAGATTTTCAAAAACAAGTGTTTTTGACATTTCAGTCTATAGTCCATACAATATGTATTTAGGTGTATTATTTGCTAGTTGATCCCGTTGTATTTCAAAGATATTTATAGACAGGTGAATAGTCTCACCTGACTAAGTATAAACAGGCGCGTATTTAAAAGTAAAATTTAAAATAAAAAAAAACG
>JAEQBA010004240.1:0-77952 GCA_019434445.1 Phalangium opilio
GGAATAGCTCAGTGGTAGAGCATTCGACTGCAGATCGAGAGGTCCTTGGTTCAAACCCGAGTTCGCCCTATAACAGCACGGATCATTGCGTTTATTTTAATTTAATTGACATATCGCGTGTGATACAAGGGACTAGCTCAGTAGTAGAGCATTCGACTGCAGATCGAGAGGTCCTTGGTTCAAACCCGAGTTCTCCCTATAACAGCACGGAACGTTGCGTTTATTTTAAATTAATTGACATAACGCGTATGATGAAGGGGAATAGCTCAGTGGTAGAGCATTCGACTGCAGATCGAGAGGTCCTTGGTTCAAACCCGAGTTCTCCCTATAACAGCACGGATCATTGCGTTTATTTTAAATTAATTGACATAACGCGTATGATGCAGGGGGAATAGCTCAGTGGTAGAGCATTCGACTGCAGATCGAGAGGTCCTTTGTTCAAACCCGAGTTCTCCTTATAACAGCACGGATCGTTGCGTTTGTTGTACCTTAATTGACATGACGCGTATGACGAAGGGGGAATAGCTCAGTGGTAGAGCATTCGACTGCAGATCGAGAGGTCCTTTGTTCAAACCCGAGTTGCCGTTAATCAGCACGGATCATTGCGTTTATTTTAACTTAATTGACATAACGCGTATGATTCAGGGGGAATAGCTCAGTGGTAGAGCATTCGACTGCAGATCGAGAGGTCCTTGGTTCAAACCCGAGTTCTCCCTATAACAGCACGGATCATTGCGTTTATTTTAACTTAATTGACATAACGCGTATGTTTCAGGGGGAATAGCTCAGTGGTAGAGCATTCGACTGCAGATCGAGAGGTCCTTGGTTCAAACCCGAGTTCCCGTTATAACAGCACGGATCATTGCGTTTATTTTAAATTAATTGATAACTGTACGATGCAGGGGAATAGCTCAGTGGTAGAGCATTCGACTGCAGATCGAGAGGTCCTTTGTTCAAACCCGAGTTCTCCTTATAACAGCACGGATCGTTGCGTTTGTTTTACCTTAATTGACATGACGCGTATGACGAAGGGAATAGCTCAGTGGTAGAGCATTCGACTGCAGATCGAGAGGTCCTTTGTTCAAACCCGAGTTGCCGTTAATCAGCACGGATCATTGCGTTTAGTTTAACTTAATTGACATAACGCGTATGTTTCAGGGGGAATAGCTCAGTGGTAGAGCATTCGACTGCAGATCGAGAGGTCCTTGGTTCAAACCCGAGTTCTCCCTATAACAGCACGGATCATTGCGTTTATTTTAACTTAATTGACATAACGCGTATGTTTCAGGGGGAATAGCTCAGTGGTAGAGCATTCGACTGCAGATCGAGAGGTCCTTGGTTCAAACCCGAGTTCCGTTATAACAGCACGGATCATTGCGTTTATTTAAATTAATTGACATAACGCGTATGATGCGGGGAATAGCTCAGTGGTAGAGCATTCGACTGCAGATCGAGAGGTCCTTGTTCAAACCCGAGTTCTCCTATAACAGCACGGATCATTGCGTTTATTTTAACTTAATTGACATAACGCGTATGTTTCAGGGGGAATAGCTCAGTGGTAGAGCATTCGACTGCAGATCGAGAGGTCCTTGGTTCAAACCCGAGTTCCCGTTATAACAGCACGGATCATTGCGTTTATTTTAAATTAATTGACATAACGCGTATGATGAAGGGGGAATAGCTCAGTGGTAGGCATTCGACTGCAGATCGAGAGGTCCTTGGTTCAAACCCGAGTTCCCGTATAACAGCACGGATCATTGCGTTTATTTTAAATTAATTGACATAACGCGTATGATGCAGGGGGAATAGCTCAGTGGTAGAGCATTCGACTGCAGATCGAGAGGTCCTTGGTTCAAACCCGAGTTGCCGTTAAAACAGCACGGATCATTGCGTTTATTTTAAATTAATTGACATAACGCGCATGATGCAGGGGGAATAGCTCAGTGGTAGAGCATTCGACTGCAGATCGAGAGGTCCTTGGTTCAAACCCGAGTTCTCCCTATAACAGCACGGATCATTGCGTTTATTTTAACTTAATTGACATAACGCGTATGTTTCAGGGGGATAGCTCAGTGGTAGAGCATTCGACTGCAGATCGAGAGGTCCTTGGTTCAAACCCGAGTTCCCGTTATAACAGCACGGATCATTGCGTTTATTTTAAATTAATTGACATAACGCGTACGATGCAGGGGGAATAGTTCAGTGGTAGAGCATTCGACTGCAGATCGAGAGGTCCTTTGTTCAAACCCGAGTTCTCCCTATAACAGCACGGATCATTGCGTTTATTTTAACTTAATTTACTTAAGGCGTATGTTGCAGGGGGAATAGCTCAGTGGTAGAGCATTCGACTGCATATCGAGAGGTCCTTAGTTCAAACCCGAGTTCTCGTTATAACAGCACGGATCATTGCGTTTATTTTAAATTAATTGACATAACGCGTATGATGCAGGGGGAATAGCTCAGTGGTAAAGCATTCGACTGCAGATCGAGAGGTCCTTGGTTCAAACCCGAGTTGCCGTTAAAACAGCACGGATCATCGCGTTTATTTTAAATTAATTGACATAACGCGCATGATGCAGGGGGAATAGCTCAGTGGTAGAGCATTCGACTGCAGATCGAGAGGTCCTTGGTTCAAACCCGAGTTCTCCCTATAACAGCACGGATCATTGCGTTTATTTTAACTTAATTGACATAACGCGTATGATGAAGGGGGAATAGCTCAGTGGTAGAGCATTCGACTGCAGATCGAGAGGTCCTTGGTTCAAACCCGAGTTCTCCCTATAACAGCACGGATCATTGCGTTTATTTTAACTTAATTGACATAACGCGTATGATGCAGGGGGAATAGCTCAGTGGTAGAGCATTCGACTGCAGATCGAGAGGTCCTTGGTTCAACCCGAGTTCCGTATAACAGCACGGATCATTGCGTTTATTTTAACTTAATTGACATAACGCGTATGATGAAGGGGGAATAGCTCAGTGGTAGAGCATTCGACTGCAGATCGAGAGGTCCTTAGTTCAAACCCGAGTTCTCCCTATAACAGCACGGATCATTGCTTTATTTTAAACTTAATTGACATAAGCGTATGATGAAGGGGGAATAGCTCAGTGGTAGAGCATTCGACTGCAGATCGAGAGGTCCTTGGTTCAAACCCGAGTTCTCCCTATAACAGCACGGATCATTGCGTTTATTTTAACTTAATTGACATAACGGGTATGATGTAGGGGGAATAGCTCAGTGGTAGAGCATTCGACTGCAGATCGAGAGGTCCTTGGTTCAAACCCGAGTTGCCGTTATAACAGCACGGATCATTGCGTTTATTTTAAATTAATTGACATAACGCGTGTGATGCATGGGGAATAGCTCAGTGGTAGAGCATTCGACTGCAGATCGAGAGGCCTTGGTTCAAACCCGATTTCCCTATAACAGCACGGATCATTGCGTTTATTTTAACTTAATTGACATAACGCGTATGATGAAGGGGGAATAGCTCAGTGGTAGAGCATTCGACTGCAGATCGAGAGGTCCTTGGTTCAAACCCGAGTTCTCCCTATAACAGCACGGATCATTGCGTTATTTTAACTTAATTGACATAACGCGTATGATGAAGGGGAATAGCTCAGTGGTAGAGCATTCGACTGCAGATCGAGAGGTCCTTGGTTCAAACCCGAGTTCTCCCTATAACAGCACGGATCATTGCGTTTATTTTATCTTAATTGACATAACGCGTATGATGAGGGCGAATAGCTCAGTGGTAGAGCATTCGACTGCAGATCGAGAGGTCCTTGGGTCCTTGGTTCAAACCCGAGTTGCCGTTATAACAGCACGGATCATTGCGTTATTTTAAATTAATTGACATAACGCGTATGATGCAGGGGGAATAGCTCAGTGGTAGAGCATTCGACTGCAGATCGAGAGGTCCTTGGTTCAAACCCGAGTTCTCCCTATAACAGCACGGATCGTTGCGTTTATTTTAACTTAATTGACATAACGCGTATGATGCTGGGGGATTACACTGAGAGAAATTTGTTCTGTAAGAACTACAGAAAATTTATGGCAGCACTGATGCCAGAATAGATCAGTAAAAAATACAGTCAATACGGCCTTTCCGCTTCTCGGAACCATCCTGTAATATCATAAGGAGATTATCTCTCTCTCTAAGGGCCCAAGCGCATCTATTAGCAAAAACATCTAGTTCTGCTAGATGTGACGTAGATTTTGTATAGGGGCTCCTTCCGAATTTTCGTCAAATTCGCGGGAGAGAAAAATAATTTTCAAAATCAGCCACGACCGATATCCTAAGCCGGTCGTGGTCTAGAGGCGAGCTCTGAGATAACGCTCCCAAGCGGTTGGGAATCAAACTAAAACAGGCGGGTAGGCGAGGGCCGCGAGAGAGGAAGGACTGAGGGAAAAAAATAAGTAAGAGAATTTCCAGAACCCCCCCAGCTCTCCCAGACACAAGAGGTAAATTCGTGCTTAGTAAAAATCACGAAGAGCTGTCGTGAGAAATCTTTGAAGGAGGGAAAAATGTTCAATGCCGGGTTACTCTGCAGCGAATGCGCTCGGCCTCTGCTTAGGCTATACAATTATTATACCACTTGAGATGAGACGGATGGCTGACCAAATCGGACATACATACAATTCAACCGTAACATAGAATCTTGGGCCCTTAGAGAGAGAGATAATGTCCTTATGGTAATATTAACAACTTTTTGTATTTTTCAATAACAAATTTTTATGTAAACATTACAGTTCCAAACTGTGCCTAAATTCAGTGTTTTTTACAGATACAACTGTAAATTGTACTGTTTTGATCTGTTCTTAAAAACTGTATTCTTTGCCGTCTGTAATTTATACTATCTGAATCTGTAGCATGTACTGTCTTAATCCGTGTTTTAAATCTGTATTTTTACAGATCTGTCCGTAAATTATGCTGTTTTTATCGGTGTTTGAAATCTGTATTCTTTACAGAACTGTCCGTAAATTATGCAGTTTTCATGTGTGTGTTTTTAATCTGTATTCTTTACAGATCTGTCAGTAAATTATGCTGTTTTTATCGGTGATTGAAAAATATTCTTTACAAAACTGTCCGTAAATTATGCGATTTTTATCGGTGTTTGAAATCTGTATTCTTTACAGAACTGTCCGTAAATTATGCAGTTTTCATGTGTGTTTGAATTCTGTATTCTTTACAGATCTGTCCGCAAAATAGGCTGTTTTTATCTGTGTTTGAAAACGGTATTCTATACAGAACAATTTTTAAACTATACTGGTCATGCCTGAGATAAAGGTCTGTACTCTTTACAGAACCCTCTGTACATTATAATGATTTTCTGTGATTTGAAAGTCTGTATTCTTTACAGACCTCCTATAAATTTCACAGAATTATTCCTATTTTGTATCCAAACCTATCAATATTATGCTTTTCAGATGTGTTAAAAAACCTCTATGTATTTTAACATTGTAGTGTGTTGAGTTGCATATTATACAATAACATTCCTACACCATTAACATGCTTATAATTGATTTCTGCATGTAGAATATAAAATAGCGAGTTTTTAAGAGCGTGAATTTTGCTTATCTTTAAGCGGATGCTATTATACTCTATTTCAGTTCGAATTCAGTTACAATACTTTCTTTCGTGAGAGATTTCCCCGTTCCCTATGACTGAAACCGAGTATATTTAGAGAATTTCTACACTTAAGTTTCCGAGGAAAATTATGCCTTTACAGCTATTTAGGAAGATAAAAACTGATACGTTTTCTATTGAAATTCTTTAATTTAATTAATTACAAACCATCAAACTGGAAAATTTTGTTAGTCAATAGTAATATTTTTACATTAACTTCATCCTCTTCAGTTTCGGAATTTTTCCTGGCTATGCATCTGAAAAAAAAAACATAGTTATAAATTCATGAGGTATTTATTATCTCTGAAATATTTTGAATTAAAACAAAAGGAAAAACTATTAAGAATCAGATGTAAATACCGTTGAATAAATTCCATAAAAACCGGAGTATTTTCGGGATATTCCAGGTTTAAAATATAAAAAAGGCCAAAAAACATTAAGAATCCGGTTGTCAATTCAGATGGATGAATGTGGTCATTGACAATTTTTTTATCTACAGATAACAAATATTTGGAAGCTTTACCCAAGCTTTCACCTGTGCAACAATTAAGTGAATTGCAAATTAGTTTTAAGAAATAAACCGTGAAATACAATCTAATTAATACCTATTACTACAAGACATGGATGTGGAGGCAACGTTTTTTCAATGTCACTTAGATTTGTTCCATTCTAAATAGAAAAATGGCGTTTGAGTAAAGAGACGTTTGATAAGTACTAAATTTAAGGAGTAATTCCTTACCTCAAAAATTGGAAAAATGAGTTTTGGATCCTCTCTGAAATGATCCATGAAAAGTGTGATTACTGCGGCTACAACAGCTTGGTTTTTGTCCTCGTGATTGTCTTCTTTGAGGGCTGCTAGTATCGCCTGCACGCTGGATTTTTACTTCTCGAGAAATAAGTCAAAATCTGTCCACTCTTTTCAGTAAAAAATCGACTAAACATCGATAGCATATCTTTGCCTAAGAGCTGTTGTAAGTGCGTGACTATGCCAAAACTCTCAAAGAGAATGGCCAATTCGATTTTAACTGATCTACGGCCATACATTCATTGACATTTGACCTTTGGAGATTATAGCTTTCGCTAAGCTTTTCTTGAACTGCTTTCGAATCGGGATCAATTGTCAAAAATATCAGTTTCATTTCTTCCATAAGGTTTTTACATTTCACCTCATCTGAACTACTTAGCTCAGGTGTGAAGGCATGATTTGACGGGAGTATTGCACGTGGTTTTTTTCTACTTGATGGCTTCTCTGTAGCTTTCCTTTTTACAGGTGGCACGAGGTTTTGTTCACGCCTTGACATGTTGTCAAGTTTATTAAAGATTTGTTTTAAGAAGCTTCCAAATCCTGTTCCAGCTATCTCTTCAAATATGCGGTCATCAATGGCTTCAGGATATTTTTTAACGAACATCTCTGTGACTTTCCGCATGTTGCTTCGGCTGGGACGCTCGCATTTTTTCAGAATATCAATGAAAAACGATTGAATTACTTGACGGTTTATGGCCTCGCTGAGTTTCTTCCCAGATTCCAAACTTTTCTGAACATGTTTAGGGAAAATATTACCCGAGATACACTACATTTCTAGCCATTTGTCCGACCTGACTGAACTAAAATTTTAAGCGTCCTGCAAAAAATATTTATGATTTATTATGGTTGTCATATTGTAATAAAAGAAATTACAATATATGTATATAATATAGGTTTCATTAGCATATCGCTTTCGATACTTTAAAAGGCTAACAAACACTAATACCATTGATTCTCATTTTGCTTTCTTGAATCCGCTTCTTCTAAACCGTGGTTATTTTCAACACATGAACTAGTACTGGGTTTTGATTGATAATCCTCTTTACGGTGGATATTGTTAGGAAAAATTATTATTAGGTTATTATTTAATTACTAAAGCCAGCATTACTATTTAAGCTACGGTGATAAAACTAAAGCCTGGAAATAAAATTCTTGCTTACCCTTTTTTTAAAGAATTCCCAAACTGAAGCACTTTTCTTAAGTGGATAGGCTTTAACAAGTCAATGGACTTCAAATCATCTTTAGTCAAAAATTGTATGTCCTCTACAGGACACCTTGTTAAAGATTTGTTTTTGCCGAATTGGAATATTTCGCGTTTGAGGGAGAGTCTATTTTAATTGAGGTGACCGACTGAAAAATCACCCCAACCTTTAAGATAATTAATTGCGACGTTGGATAAAACCTAAATCAAACACTTTATTTAAAAAACAAGTTTAAGGTTAATTGGCTCATTTGGAGCTGGCTAAATTAAGGGAATTTGCGCATTTGGGGCCTAACTAAAGTTTCAAGAATTTGCCCATTGGGTTTTTTGAGGTGTTTTTGACCCCAGCTTACACGGGCGTTTTCGCTACTTTACCTTTATCATAAGTAACAAGGTATTTCAAAGTATAGAGGTTTACATAGGTTTTCAGATTGGTTACAGATAGTTTTCAATAATTTTTTAAGGTTACAAATACAGATTTAAATATATTTATACAAAAAGAGATAATAATCAGAAATTACAAATTAAAGTAAATTAAACAAAGATAAATTCAAAAACAAGTTGGTAAAGTTCAAAGTTTGGCGCGTCAAATTCAACAGCTTAAGCCCACTAAAGCGGTTGAAATTATCAAGTCGGCCACCCAACTTCGCTGGAGAAAATATACCTCTCATAGTACTAGCATAGGCGTGGATATTATTATTAAACCTTGTAAAAAAATTTTGCTTATGTGTACAGGGCTTAAAAGGCATAGTAAAACTCTCTTTTTTGGATACAAAACCGTTGCACCATAGAGGGTATACAGTAGAGGAGTAGAAACTGTAGCCTTCTCTAACGCATACGGGAATATCTCTCAAATATTTCTACCCTCATTTCCGGTTTGTTCCCATTGGAAAAAAACACAAGTGTAAGCAACTACAGCTAGGAACAGACTGACAACAGAGCTACTTCTAAAGTAAAATCTTCCCCCGAAGAAATACAGGTGTGAAAAACGGAAAATTTCCCGGGATTTCTTAAGAGCGCGCATGTAACAGTAAACACCTTTTCAAAAGCGCTTTTGCCCAAACGTGCTTTTACTCCGCCTTTCCTTAAACCGGCTTTCAAGCTTCCATATAACCAGGCTCAGAAGAGAGCAAAAATATGTCTGTATTCTGAGACATGAATTTATTCACAGATTGACGTGAATACTCCAAATGGCCAACAATATTCAAACTCAGATAGGTGTAGTTTTGAGAAGAACTGTATGGTACACTAGTGAAGCATTCATGACAGACAATGGAGAAATTCATGTTGGCAACCGATTTCCAAGAAACTTTCGACTTTTTGTTCTGAGCCGATACAGGCATGCCTTTTTAAAAAGTCCCCTATACAAAATATGTAGCCGGGGAGGAAAGCAGAGATGGAAGGCATTTTTTCCCTCCCGCGTTTCTGCGCGCGCACCATTGAAACGTCAGTTTTATTTACTATAGGCCAAATAGGGAACCAAAGTATATGTTTTGCACCTGAATTCTATTATTTGTATGTTCAAAAGATGTTTTTAGAAGAAATATCCTAGGCTTCTAAAGAGATCAAAAGAAGAGGATAAGGGAAGCGTGTACAGTACACGCCTTAGACCTTGATACTTTGATGCTATTTCCCAGTATATATCTAAGGGCATTTATTTATGTACAGTCGCCGCAATTAAAAACTTTCTCTCTCGCGACGTCTTGTTTCAATCATAAGCCGCAAATTATTGATCTGATACAATGGGTATAAAAAAACGTATCTTTTATTGTTGTTTCAATAAATTTTTTACTAAGCGTTTTTTTTACACTCTCCACTTTCCATTTCCAACTGCTAAATAGGGGGTTTTGAATGATTGGGATGATTTTAAAGAGAAGGTGAACAGTTGAGCATAGCGCGTCCGAATTACCGAATGACATTACAGTAAAGGGAGAGTGATGTTAATCGCAATTTTCTGAATACACGTTCCCCACGGAATCAATGCCTTGAGCCATATTCTTATGGATAAAGATACCCTTTAATGTTGCACAAAGATATAATCAACTATTGTGGAATGAAAATTCAAATCTTCCTCCGGTGAAGATATGGCCACGGGTGCGACATTCTGTTCCACTATGGTTCGCAAATGCCAGGGGGTGGAGAAATATTTCTATCTAGATTAGTGGGCGATTCTTGATGTCAGATTCAACATAAGTCTGCACGAACGTTTGGTTGAAAACGGCGCATTTCGGAGAGAACCATCTAGAAATTCAATGGCCAACCAATTCCCTTAATATGTCACCCATTGAAAACCGCTTGGCGGAGGAAATAAAAGTTCACTGAAACGGAGAATACCCACATTCAAAGTATAGCATGGGTCAAAAGAGTGGTGCCTACATTTGAGAAAGTGGTTGTGTTCATTGTCTTCAACTAATTGGGATTCGCCAAAATCAAGATGACGAACCTTTCTCATGAAACCCTTTATTTACAATGCGAAATTAGTATTTTACTAAAGTTCCACTAGTCTTAGCAGTGTATCCGATGGCAAATTATGGTCTTTTTGACAATCAATGGAATCTGCTGAGCTGCACGAAGCATTAAATCCTTGAAGGTTAAGTAAGGACGCAATTAATGCAGAGTGTGTATATATTTTATTGAGAACAACCCAACCAAACATAACACGTTAAATAAAGAATAAAGACACCCTTACAAAAATCTTCTTAAGAGTACTAAAGGAATTTCTTTGGAACCCTACGGAGCCCTTGGGATCATTTTCTAAAGAAACCATTTCCAAAGACTTCCTTGGAATTCCCTAAAGAATTCTTGAGATAAATTTCCAAAGAATGTCTTGGGATTATTTTCTAAAGAAATTCCTTAGGAATTCTAGAGATAGATTTCCAAAGAAGGTCTAAGGATTATTTTCTAAAGAAATTCTTTAGGAATTCTAGAGATAAATTTCCAAAGAATTTCTTGGGATTATTTTCTAAAGAAATTCATTAGGAATTCTAGAGATAAATTTCCAAAGAAGGTCTAAGGATTATTTTCTAAAGAAATTCTTTAGGAATTCTAGAGATAAATTTCCAAAGAATTTCTTGGGATTATTTTCTAAAGAAATTCTTTAGGAATTCTAGAGATAAATTTCCAAAGTAGACCTAGGGGTTGTTTTCCAAAGAAATTCTTGAGATAAAATCCAATGAACGTCTAGGGAATATTTTCCAACGAAATTCTTTAGGAATTCTTGAGATAAATTTCCAAAGAACGTAGCTTAATTCTCTTATCGCATGTTTTATCTTTATTTTGAGCGTAATTTGAGTCCAAATTAAATATTACTTAAAAAACATTGTAGAGAAAATTAGGTTAAAGGTGTTTCTGATACTTGAAAAACTCTCAGTGAATATACATTATTAAATTTAACAACAACGTCTGTATCTACTGCTAGGCCGTTAAAGCCTCCAAAACCCACATAGTACCCCATACAATTGCACAAGGTTAAAACTTTCTGCCGTTTACGGATGTTTTTAAGTCGATTAAATGTCTGACTTTATAAGCAATTTCACACTGCATGCGAGAGCTTCCTTCGCTATTTGGCTATATGGGGTGTAGTTCACTACACTCCCTGTATTGGGATATGGTTCTGGGAAGAACTATCCTCGTTTCAAGTGTCTAAATTAATTTACCCGCTTCTCAAGACATTTCCCAAGAAATTTCCAAAGACATTTTCCAAGTAAATTCCAAAGACATTTCCCAAGTAAATTCCAAAGACATTTCCCAAGTAAATTCCAAAGACATTTCCCAAGTAAATTCCAAAGACATTTCCCAAAAAAATTCCAAAGATAGTTCCCAAAAAAATTCCAAAGATATTTCCAAAGACATTTCCCAAGTAAATTCCAAAGACATTTCCCAAGAAAATTCCAAAGACATTTCTCAAGAAAATTCCAAAGACATTTCTCAAGAAAATTCCAAAGATATTTCCCATGAAAATTCCAAAGATATTTCCCATGAAAATTCCAAAGATATTTCCCATGAAAATTCCAAAGATATTTCCCAAGCAAATTCCATAGATATTTCCAAAGTAATTTCCAAAGAAAAAGAGGCCAATATTCCCCAATTTCCTAAAGAACGCCTTAAGGATTTCCAAAGAAATTTCCCAAGGAATTTTCTTAAGAGTTCTTAAGAAGATTTTTGTAAGGGCACTTTGCTAATTACTATCCAACATTTATTCTTAATTATGAACATGGTTAGGATAAATACATTTATACGTTTTAATTTTTAATTTCATTATGCGATTAATATTTGATAATTTTCCCGTTGGCGTTTACAACCTGTTGCATTCTCTGCGGCATTGATGAAAACAGATTGCTTATATAATCGGGCCACTCACCAACTTCTTCCCATGCGGCCTGGATGATGGTGAATAGTTCGTCCTTATCATTGGGAATTATATTGTTCTGGGATACAATCCTTTTCATAATCGCCCAGACGTTTTCGATTGGAGATAAGTCGGGTGAATTTCTTGGCCAGTTCATTAGATCTATTTCCGGATGATTCTCATTCAAATACGCCATGGTTGCACGTGACTTGTGTATACTCGAATTATCTTGTTGAAATATAAAATTACCGTCCGGAAAATGATTGTCTACGACATGAGGGAAAAACGTATGTTCCAATACATCAATATATATTTATCGGAATTAAGGTGCCCTTCTATTCGCGCTAAGGTGCCAATTCCATGTTTTGAAATATAACCCCACACTGGTACAGAAAACCGTCCACACGGTTGACAAGTGTAACTTTGAGAGAGGGTGTAGAATATTATTTGACAGATTGTTTAAATATTAGTTAGTTTACAACTACAACAAAGTTACTAATGCTAGATGGCAGCACCGAATGTCTAATCGATAGTATTTTCTTTAACTCCAGTCCAAGGAGTAGTTATTCATCTCTTGTAATAAATTCTTTAGTTCGTATCAATAAACATAACTTTGGAGAGTGATATCTCTCACTTAAGACGCACTATTGTGAATGTTTAATTTTAGATTGTAGGCACCTCTATTTTTCAATAGGTTATGGGCTCAGGACGTCTTAAAGTCAGAAAACATTTAGTTCAGTAAAATTGGTAGTTGTTATTACGAGTTTGTTTTCGGCGTGAAGGTGCGGCTCGGTAAGCAATAAGCCTTGGCAATTTGTGAGAGCAACAGATAAACAATCAAAATGGCGGACACAATGAAAGTGCAGTTTGCGAAGTTAAATGGAGGTAATTTCCAGACTTGGAAGTTCAAGATGGAAATGTTCTTGATGAAAGAAGATCTATGGCACGTAGTTAATGACGATCCTCCTGCTGTGATGACAACTGCTTGGTCTAAAGCAGATAATAAAGCAAGAGCTAGCATAGGTTTGCTAGTAGAAGATAATAAATTAATGCATATTAGCGACAAAAACACAACAAAAGAGGTTTGGACAGCATTAAAACAGTACCATGAAAAAGGTACCCTTTGCAGCAAGGTATTCCTATTAAAAAGACTTTGTCGGAGTCAGTTGACGGAGTCGGGGAATATGGAAACGCATCTCGAAGGCATGATAGATATTGTTGATCGGTTGAGAGGATTAGGCGAAAACTTGAAAGCAAATTTAGTAGTTGCTTTACTACTATGTAGCCTGCCGGAAAGTTACGAAACTTTAATTATTGCATTAGAATCAAGAGACGAAAAGGACTTGACGTTAGACTTTGTCACCGGAAAGCTTATTGACGAATATAAGCGAAGAATAGGAAATGATACATCTCAATGCAACAATAAAGAAGTTCCGTTGAAAACCTATCGGAGGGAAGCACAAGGAAAAGGCTCAAAAGTAAAATTAACATGCTGGGGGTGTGGCAAGTCAGGCCACTTAAAAAAGGACTGTTGGAACGGTAAAGGAAGACAACAGGGATCACATAATCCGGAGAAACACAAAGCCAGCATTGCAAAGAAAGGTTTAGAAGAAGCTTGCCATTATACATCATTTAAAATCTCACAACAAACACGAAAGAGAGGTGACTCCTCTTGGTATGTTGACTCCGGCGCTACCTGCCATATGACAAACAACGAATCATTTTTCACGAACTTGGATGACACATGTCGAGATAAAGTTTACACGGCGGATAGTGGAGTTTTGCAGGCTTCTGGCATAGGGAGTGGAACAATGCACTGCCGAGGTGAAAACGATACTGTAACCATAATGGAAGTGAAGGACGTTCTTTACATACCACAGCTAGCGGGTAGTTTGCTATCAGTCGGACGTTTGGTAAAGAGTGGATTAGAGGTAAAATTTGATGACGAAAATTGCAAATTTCTTGAATCCAATGGGCACGCCATTGCAACTGCAACATGTGATGGTGATCTGTACAAATTGGATCAACAAAATGAAGCGTTACTGGCTCAAACTAAAGTGCCAATGCCGTGCATTCACGTGTGGCATCGGAGACTTGGACATCGTGATCCTGAAGCTGTTAAAACATTTATAAGTAAAGAACTTGGGAATGGGCTGAAGATATCCAGTTGCAAAGAAGCAAAGGATTGTGAAGTATGCATTGAAGGGAAAATGGCACGTTTGCCATTCCCTGTTTCGACCTCAAGGTCAGCTAAACCACTAGACTTAATACACACGGATTTGTGTGGGCCTACGCAAACGACAACTCCAAGCGGAAGAAGATATATCCTTACACTGATAGATGATCATAGCAGATATACCGTAGTGTCATTGCTAAAGACAAAAGACGAAGTAACGGAACATATTCGAAATTTCACGAGCCTCTGTGAGACGAAATACAATTGCAAACCTAAAAAGTTTCGTTCTGACAGAGGAGGCGAATATGTGAATAAAGAATTAAAGGCATTCCTAAGAAAAGAAGGCATTCAGTGGGAATTGACTGCCCCATATACCCCACAACAAAACGGCGTGGCGGAGCGGAAGAACCGCTCTCTGACTGAAATGGCTCGATGCATGCTTAATGATAGCAAGCTTCCCAACAGATAATGGGGTGAAGCCGTCGTAACAGCCTGCTATCTACAAACTCGATTACCTAGTAGAGCTGTTGAGAAGACGCCATACGAGCATTGGTACGGTGAAGTGCCTAATTTAAATCACATTCGAACATTTGGATGTGTTGCATATGCTCACATTCCGGATGAGAAACGTCGGAAGCTGGACGTGAAAGCGAACAGATTAACGTTCGTGGGGTACGAGGACGGCTCCAAAGCCTACAGGCTTTTGGATGAAACGACTGATAGTATCACATTAAGTCGAGACGTCAAGTTCGTGGAAGAACAATGTACCTTTAACAAGAATTGCTCAAATCAGGAACAGGAAGAAGACTATTTGCCGCCAAGTGTATCAACTATGGCTAATCAAGAAGAGCGTTTGGATGAAGAGTGTCTTCCTTCGGATGAAAACGCTGAAGAATTGGATCAAGGGCCAAGGCGATCATTAAGATCAAACATAGGCAAGCAACCAGAAAGGTTGATAGAAGTAATGCTGGCAAAACAGCAAGCTCCTCCTACGAAAGATGATCCATGCACACTTGAAGAAGCTCTTTCTGGCCCTAAATGTGAAAAATGGAAAGAGGCTGTAGGTGCAGAGCTAAAGTCACTAGAAGATATGAAAACATGGACCCTTACAACACTACCACCAAATAAAAAGGCTGTTGGATGCAGGTAGCTGTTCAAAACGAAGAAAGATGCGCAAGGTGATATTACCAGATACAAGGCTCGACTTGTCGCGCAAGGTTTTTCCCAAAAATATGGATCCGATTATGATGAGGTATTTTCTCCAGTCGGTAAACAAACTACGTTGCGAACTCTCTTGACGGTTGCTGGACATGAGAAATTGAAGGTACATCACTACGATGTTACAACAGCATTCCTATATGGCAACTTAGAAGAGGATATCTATATGAAACAACCACCAGGCTATGCTACGGCAGAAAGCGAAAATTTGGTATGCCACTTAAACAAGAGCATTTACGGTTTGAAACAAGCGGCTCGCGCGTGGAATGAAGAATTAAACAAAACCCTCACGTCAAATGGGTTTAAGAGAGGGTCTGCGGATCAATGTCTTTACTCAAAGCTAGTCGGAAACGTGTGGTGCTACTTATTCGTATATGTAGACGACCTCGTTGCGGTTGGCACAGACGAATTCTTGAGCAGTGTTTCTCAGTTACTGGCGAAAAAGTTCTTAATTAAAGATCTGGGCCAATTGAAATATTATTTGGGCCTAGAGGTAGAACGCGACGTGAACGGTTTATTCTGTATTCATCAATCAAGCTATATTTCGAAAATCCTACAAAGGTTTAAAATGCAAGACGCAAAGCCCGCAAAAACGCCCATGGAAACCGGATACATGAAGCAAAAATCACAAGAAACAAGTGGTGAACCCTTCAATACAGAAATCTACCATCAAGCAATTGGTTGTTTACTCTATGTTGCAACGTGCACACGTCCAGACATCTCAGCGACAGTCTCTATTTTGAGTAGGAATATTTGTCACCCAACTCAACGCGTTTTTCGATATCTGAAAGGAAGCATCAATTTGAAATTAAAATTGGGAACAGAAAAAGCGAAGAAAAATGTTTTAACCGGGTATGCCGATTCAGATTGGGCAGGAGATGTAGTAGACCGAGTCCGAAAATCAAACTCGGGTCTAGTGTTTCAATGGATGGGAGGTACAATAAGATGGGCTAGTCGCAAGCAAACGCTGGTCACGCTTTCCTCAACAGAAGCCGAGTATGTGGCACTGGCTGAATCATGTCGTGAAGCGCTTTGGCTTCATGAGCTTCTGAAAGATTTACATCAAGATGTGATTGCAACGAGGATATATGAAGATAACCAAAGTTGCTTGAAAATGGTCAAAAATGAAGGTGTAACGCAGCGCACAAAACACATCGACACACGCCATCATTTTATCAAGGATCTAAAGGAGATGTTTGAGTTTACGTATTGCCCTACTGACGTAATGATAGCGGATTTGCTCACCAACCCTCTAGGAAGGTGGAAAACTGAAGAACTCACATCATCGTAAGGACTGTCATAATATGTTCTGTTTACCACGGTAGACAAGTGTAACTTTGAGAGAGGGTGTAGAATATTATTTGACAGATTGTTTAAATATTAGTTAGTTTACAACTACAACAAAGTTACTAATGCTAGATGGCAGCACCGAATGTCTAATCGATAGTATTTTCTTTAACTCCAGTCCAAGGAGTAGTTATTCATCTCTTGTAATAAATTCTTTAGTTCGTATCAATAAACATAAATTTGGAGAGTGATATCTCTCACTTAAGACGCACTATTGTGAATGGTCCGTAGATGAACAAAATGTTCATTCGTCGCTGATGACAACTTCATTCCATTCGTTCCTCCAGTGAAGGTGAGCGCGCGCAAATGCTAGGCGTTCTTATTCGTGCTCTGGTTTGAGATATGGCTTCTCCGCGGCGATACGACTGTGTAGCCCAACGTCACGTAATCGGTTTCTAATCGTTGTTTCCGACGCTTCCAATTCCATGATGGATTTTACAGATCGAACAGTGGTGGTAGGATTATTCACAACAAGAGCAGCAATAACGTCGTCTTCATCTGCAGTGGTAACGCGTGGAGTTCCCGGTCTTGGTTTGTCTGTCAATCGCCCATTTTCACCATAAGCGGCTAGCCATGACCTCACGGTTGGCTTTGAACAGCCCAGTTGCTGCGCAATAAAAGGAACACCCCTACCAGCCTCATGTAACGCAACGAGCCTATTGCGTTCTTCCTGTGATAATCTTGGCATACTGACTGGTGAATGAGTGAGACAAACTGATAGTCTTTATATAACAATTTAAGGTAAAATATATATTCTAACACATATTTGTTCTATTTTAATAAGGCAATATATATTTTAAAAATGCCACGAAAAAACCCTATTTGGGTTTTTTCGTGGCATTTTTAAAATCGAACAAATTTTTGTTAGAATATATTTTTAACCTTAAATTGTTATATGAAGACTATCAGTTTGTCTCACTCATTCACCAGTCAGTATGCCAAGATTATCACAGGAAGAACGCAATAGGCTCGGTTGCAATACATGAGGCTGGTAGGGGTTTTCCTTTTATTGCGCAGCAACTGGGCTGTTCCAAGCCAACTGTGAGGTCATGGCTAGCCGCTTATGGTGAAAATGGGCGATTGACAGACAAACCAAGACCGGGAACTCCACGCGTTACCACTGCAGAAGAAGACGACGTTATTGCTGCTCTTGTTGTGAATAATCCTACCACCACTGTTCGATCTGTAAAATCCATTATGGAATTGGAAGCATCGGAAACAACGATTAGAAACCGATTACGTGACGTTGGGCTACACAGTCGTATCGCCGCGGAGAAGCCATATCTCAAACCAGAGCAAGAACAAGAACGCCTAGCATTTGCGCGCGCTCACCTTCACTGGAGGAACCAATAGAATGAAGTTGTCATCAGCGACGAATGAACATTTTGTTCATCTACGGACCATCACGTAAGAGAGTGGAGAGAGAAAGGGACCCGATATGATGCGGCTATCATTCATTCAATCCAGAAGAGTGGACGGTTTTTTGTGCCAGTGTGGGGTTATATTTCAAAACATGGAATTGGCACCTTAGCGCGAATAGAAGGGCACCTTAATTCCGTTAAATATATTGATGTATTGGAACATACGTTTTTCCCTCATGTCGTAGACAATCATTTTCCGGACGGTAAATTTATATTTCAACAAGATAATTCGAGTATACAAAAGTCACGTGCAACCATGGCGTATTTGAATGAGAATCATCCGGAAATAGATCTAATGAACTGGCCAAGAAATTCACCCGACTTATCTCCAATCGAAAACGTCTGGGCGATTATGAAAAGGATTGTATCCCAGAACAATATACTTCCCAATGATAAGGACTAACTATTCACCATCATCCAGGCCTCATGGGAAGAGGTTGGTGAGCGGCCCGATTATATAAGCAATCTGTTTTCATCAATGCCGCAGAGAATACAACAGGTTGTAAACGCCAACGGGAAAATGATCAAATATTAATCGCATAATGAAATTAAAAATGAAAACGTATAAATGTATTTATCCTAACCATGTTCATAATTAAGAATAAATGTTGGATAGTAATTAGCAAAGTGTCTTTATTCTTTATTTAACGTGTTATGTTGGTTGGGTTGTTCTCAATAAAATATATACACACTCTGCACTAATTGCGTCTTTACTTAACCTTCAAGGATTTAATACTTCGCGCAGCTCAGCAGATTCCATTGATTGTCAAAAAGACCATAATTTGCCATCGGATACACTGCTAAGACTAGTAAAACTTTAGTATAATACTAATTTCGCATTGTAAATAAAGGGTTTCATGAGAAAGGTTCGTCATCTTGATTATGGCGAATCCCAATTAGTTGAAGACAATGAACACAACCACTTTCTCAAATGTAGGCACCACTCTTTTGACCCATGCTATACTTTTGAATGTGGGTATACTCCGTTTCAGTGAACTTTTATTTCCTCCGCCAAGCGGTTTTCAATGGGTGACATACTGAGGGAATTGGTTGGCCATTGAATTTCTAGATGGTTCTCTCCGAAATGCACCGTTTTCATCCAAACGTTCGTGCAGACTTATGTTGAATCTGACATCAAGAATCGCCCACTAATCTAGATAGAAATATTTCTCCACCCCCTGGCATTTTCGAACCATAGTGGAACAGAATGTCGCATATGGAACGCCATTTACGTCACAATCGAGGCAAATCTACACGACAAAATGTAAAATCGACGCGTCAAAATATTTTTGTCGCGTCAGAAATATTGTCCAATGAATAGGTTTAAAATTTTTGCAAGCCAACCAAATTACAGGAAACACCTGGGCGTGCCAGAGGCGTGTCCCAATCTTTTGACACGACAAAACTTTCTCGTCGCGTAAAATTCGAAATTGACGCGACAAAAATCTGATTTTGACGCGTTAAAATCAAAATCGACGCGACGAGAGAAAAAATCGACGCGACGAGAGAAAAATTCACGCGACAAAATATTTTCCTTGTCGCGACCATTTTTCAGAGCTCACAATTGGTTCGTTAATTTCTTGGTTATACGAAATTAAAATACTTTGTCGCGTCAAAACGAAAAAGTACACGACAAAAACGTCACCTCGTCGCGTCAAAACGAAAGAGTACACGACAAAAACGTTACTTTGTCGCGTCAAAACGAAAAAGTACACGACAAAAACGTCACCTCGTCGCGTCAAAACGAAAAAGTACACGACAAAAACGTTACTTTGTCGCGTCAAAACGAAAAAGTACACGACAAAAACGTCACCTCGTCGCGTCAAAACGAAAAAGTACACGACAAAAACGTTACTTTGTCGCGTCAAAACGAAAAAGTACACGACAAAAACGTTACTTTGTCGCGTCAAAACGAAAAAGTACACGACAAAAACGTTACTTTGTCGCGTCAAAACGAAAAAGTACACGACAAAAACGTCACCTCGTCGCGTCAAAACGAAAATCTACTCGACAAAAACCTTACGTCGTCGCGTCAAAACGAAAATCTACACGACAAAAACCTTACGTCGTCGCGTCAAAACGAAAATCTACACGACAAAAACTTTACCTCGTCGCGTCAAAACGCCGTTTGTGTCACAATTATCAGCGCCACTAGGGTGTAGCGGCGAATTAGCCATATGCCTGATCATAGCCCACTGGATCACGCGACTCGCGGACGCAGGCTGCTCGCGCTATAGAAGCCCGCCCAAATCAAAGCCGTCAGCTTTTAACATGGTCGTCTATGGGAGGAACACCCTTTTTTGGCCCTAATTTGGCAAATAATGGCTCAAATCTCTTGCCATTTTAATCGGATGTGTAAAATAAGGTTTGTGATTTTTGTGCAAAATTTCAAAAGATTATATCGTATAGTTTTCTTTTTTAAAAAAAATTAAAACAGACAAAAATCAAAGCCGTCAGCTTTTAACATGGTCGGCTATGGGGGGAACTAAGTTTTTTGGCCCTAATTTGGCAAATACTGGCTCAAATGTCTTGAAATTTTAATAAGAGGTGTAAAATAAGGTTTGTGATTTTTTTGCAAAGTTTCAAAAGATTATATTTAGTAGTTTCTTTGTAAAAAAAAATTATAACTTAGCCGTCTATGGGGGAACTAGGTATTTTGCCCCTAATTTTGAAAATACTGACTCAAATTTCTTGAAATTTTAATGCGAGGTGTACTGAAGGAATATTAATGACCGAGCGAAGTTTGAAAGCTCTAAAACCAATAGTTTTTTCCCTGAAATTCAATAAAGCTTTGTTTGTACATGAGCACAGCCATTATTCATTTTAAATTTCTCGGTAAGGTTTCGGTGCGAAATATTGGTGAGAAAAACTGGTTACTAGCTGTTGAAACTGGTTTTCACTTTACCTCCTACTCTCCTTCCACCTTCAATCCTCCATCCTTCCAGAGAGAATTTGTAATTTTCTAGTGATAATAAAAAATCCATAAGCACATACAATTTGTAATAATTCCTGAAATGCTAATTAGTATCCACAGTTAGAAGTTCCCTAGATTTATATTTGTATGGTTAAAGCATTTAAATCTTAGAAATAGGTTCGTTTCCCTTCAAATAGTTGGGAAATTTCAGTTAGAATAACGTTGTGTCAGCTGTGAATTTTCCTCTTAAAATTAAACTGAACCACATCAGTTCATTGGCAAGCACCTGAATTCCGTATGTTAATTCCTATCTTTTCAATAGCATCTAGCGTTGCCTACGGGATGAGAATTAAGGCCAGTTCTCCGTAGGGTTTTCAGACTGTATTTCTGACATTTTAGTTCGCCTTTAATATCCGCTAGGCGCGCTCTTAGCTATCCCTTCGGTGACGCGACTCTACGATTTGAATTTTTTTCCCCGCCGAGCCGACGCGCTACAGGCAGACTGACTTGAAGCAACACGCCCGAAGCTGAAGGTGTGGATTTCTTTCCTATCCTCTTCTCACCCGTTTTGACTGCTTTCCCCAACATATATGTGTTAACTATAAAGAGACGAATAGATATAAAACCTCTCTGGTAAAACCGTTTTTAAAAAAGGTGGGGGGTCTTTCAAAAAGAAATTTCGGTTGGCGTTCGTTTCCTAGAAAGCTATTCGGCTTTTGTTCTCGCGCTGTGCACGATTGTCGATTCACTAGTAAAATTATTACATTTAAATTTCGTGTTATTTAAATCAGAATACATCTACATATCTGCAATATAGTTCTGCAAGATAAAATCTAAGAACAATAATAAAATTCTTAAAACCTCAATGAACCAAAGCAAATTTAAATTTATGAATGACCCCTTTAAAGAAGGATAGCAAAGAGGGCCAGCACGCGAGGAAATATATCAAAGAACGATTCTTCCCGATAGGTTAAAGTCCCCCACCTTCAGCCAAGCTTGAACTGGCCTTAATTCTCATCCCGAAGGCAACGCATCTAGGAGGAAATGATTATCATATAGGTTTTTGACCAAACACGCTCTGAAAAAAGCCGACAGGTGTCAAAGGTCACCGGAAGCAATCTAGTTCTTCTGGTTGTGCTCATGTACAAACAAAGCTTTATTGAATTTCAGGGAAAAACTATTGGTTTTAGAGCTTTAAAACTTTGTCCGATCATTAAAAATCCTTCAGTACACCTCTCATTAAAATTTCAAGAAATTTGAGCCAGTATTTGCCAAGTTAGGACGAAAAAATGGTGTTCCTTCCATAGACGGCCATGATAAAAGCTGACGGCTTTGATTTTTGGCCGAGTTTTAATTTTTTTACAAAAAAACTACAAGATGTAATATTTTCAAACTTTGCACAAAAATCACAAACCTTATTTTACACCTCTCATTAAAATTTAAAGAGATTTGAGCCAGTATTTGCCAAATTAGGGCCAAAAAACTTAGTTCCCCCCATACGCCGACCATGTTAAAAGCTGACGGCTTTGATTTTTGTCTAAGTTTTAATTTTTTTACAAGAAAACTACACGATATAATCTTTTCAAACTTTGCACAAAAATCCCAAACCTTATTTTACACATCCGATTAAAATTTCAAGAGATTTGAGCCATTATTTGCCAAATTAGGGCCAAAAAACGGTGTTCCTCCCATAGACGACCATGTTAAAAGCTGACGGCTTTGATTTTTCGAGCAAAAATCCTCGATACGCGCTTTAACATAGGAAAATAATTCTTTGGGCGGGCTTCTATAGCGCGAGCAGCTTGCGTCCGCGAGTCGCGTGATCCAGGGGGCTATGGCCTGATCAGCGGCCAAAATTGGAACTATCATAAGGATGAGCTTAGAGTAGTGGCACTCTGTGTTAACTCCCTATAGAGCTTAATAAGTCAAACCCTCGGAGATGCCATTACTCCATTTTCTACGGAAAAAAAATTTCCGCAATTCGGGGAGACGAGCTAAGAGCGGAAAAACGTATTTTATAAATTTTACACCTGTAAAATCTTTTAAAAACACTTGGAACTTGTATTTCTACTTACTTTCGAGGAAATACCACCGTTTTTTGAAGGTAAGAGTCTTTTTTTATACATTTATTAGTAATAAAAACATTTAAGGTGAGCTAAGCCTTGGTCTTGTAAAACACGGCAGATTAGTGATTAGCGTCGTTTGCAGCGTTGAAAAACGTTATTTTATCATGTTAAAAAAACGTTAGCAACGTTTTAAGGTACTGATATTTAAATAAACGTTTTTATTTACTTAGGTAACAATCATGTCTTCAACGCATGTTTGCTGCGTTCAAAACTGTAGGTGTAAAGAACGTTTTCTTTCTTACCACAACTTTCCGAAAGAGACTGCCAAGTGGATTGATTCTATAACAACACCTGTAGGACCTCTGTCTACTGATATCTCTAGTTTACGGATTTGTTCAAAACATTTTACAAAATCAGATTTCTTTCCCACCACTGGAAAGAGACTACGTAGTCGGCTCAAACCGTTCGCGATTCCATCCTTATTTGGAGGTCAAATTAATGTAACGGATGAAATTATCCCTAAACTGACTCTCCGTAATTTGTCTCTCGAGCAACAATCTGAAGCATTAGAAGGAATGGGAGCGTTGTCCTTTGATTTGGAAGAGATTGAAGAAGCTATTGATGACAATATAATGGTATCTGACTCGCAAAACCCTGATCCTGAAAACCCATTGCCTCTTATATGTCTTCATGAAGATGAACCGCAAGCGCACTCTCATGCAAGTCAGTCATCTTCAATCCCTAGCAGTGGAATCTCGCTGAAATCGTCATACTCCCCTTACACACCGGGTAAAGTAGAGCTTGTGAAGAAAGAATTGGAATTACTATCTCTACGTGCCAAAGAAAAATTTTCAGTGATTAGACTTGTTAATGAAGATGCGAAGATTAAGTTTTACACCGGCTTCCCTTTCTATCAAGCGTTTTGGGGTTTTTATCAACTTTTTTTGCCTGAATGTGCAAAACTACACTACGTTGGCCAGGAAGTTTCTCAAATAACCGATAACAGTGATAAAGAGTTTTACGTAGTGGCGAAGCCAGGCCCTGCTAGGAAATTAAATCCCATGGAGGAGTTTTTTTTAACACTCGTACGCTTAATAGTCTGGTTGCTACTTGAAATAATCATGCACTTTAGGCTTAAAGCATAAAAATTGGTCTATGTGAACTTAAAAATATTTTTATTCGATTAAAGATTGGAGGCATTCTCAATCTGCCACGAGATTTAAGTTAAACACGATTAAAGTTAGTTAAAAATTGAAAACTTGCATTTAGGAATGCTCCCTCATACAATGAATAGGTTATTTTCCCGAGCGGGAAGCACAACGCTTAACCTTTCCCTCTCGTTATAAGGGATCTTACTTTTCGCGTCAGTTCAAGCGATTACCCGTTACACAGTCACAATAAGGCTTTTCAAAGTTCGGTTTAAATTAATAAATACGCTTATGAAAATGATTATTGGTTAATAGATGTTATTATAAACGATAATTAAGAGGAAATAATTATTTGCAACAGAATTTCATACAGTTTTAAAATATTCTTGTTTACAATTATCATTATGTAGTTTTGAATAAGTAATAAATCGATGAATTTCATTTTTAAAATCTCTTCTCACAACCACCACATTTGCATAGGGCTGTGCATGGAAGTTGAGCTTTTGTACAACGGCAACGTCCGTGACACCCTTTAATACATTCACACTTCAACATTTCTCTACAAGCTTCATCAGCTGGTTGCTTGTCCATCCAATTTACTTGCCATTCCGTAGAGTTTTCTAATTTAGTCCAACGAAACTCATTTGGACTTGGTAATTTGGGACATTTTGTCAAACATTGCCCCCAGACATGCCTAGCTTGGTACGAAACTCTAAGTACATGTTGCAGAAGAGCATCTCTGGTTGGTGGAATGTTTTCTATTTCCCTATTCTTTTGGGCGAAAAGTGTTTGTCGCGCAGAGTTTACACTTCTCTGAGCTGCAGAGAGCCAGCGATCGTACATTAACACCACAAATTGTTCTAATGTAGGAAGAATACGAGAAACACACGCTTTTGAAATACCCCTGGTCAGTTCTTGTAGCGCTGGGGTCACATCTTGGTACGATTTCCAAGTTGACCAAGCAGTTTTCTTTCCCTTGCCGCTAAAACAAGAGGTAGTATCGCATCCCGTTAGTGCGTGGAATGCAGGCAAAGCTTCTCTTTTATCGCGTTCCATTTCTTTGGAAAGTCTTTTCGCGTCAATGTATCTAAATGAGTTTCCCACTCCGAAAGCCAACATAACTTCACTTGAAAATTTTGAGGCGCAACTTATCGCCAAAACAACGACATCGGTCTCCACTGTTCTTATTAATATCTTTTTATAGCCTTGACTAGAACCGTCCGCCACGTGTAGAATTAGTCTGGTGTCGGCTTCTTCATGGGTGCAAGGGGCAAGTAGACTCAAATCTTGATTAGCGAAGTTACATTAGACTTTTTCTTCGTTCGTCACCACGACAATGCCCGGAAAATTCTCACCGGCAACCTTCTAGGCAAATAATTGAAGAGTTCCTTTTTATTTTCGTTCAACCTCAAAAAATCTGACCAGTTTTTTGGTAAATCTTTTCGACCCTCCACTCTAACTCTTAAGTTTTTACCTTTACCACGTTTTTGTCTCACATTGGCTTTGCGGCTGTGATCGAGATATACATCGAATACTATGTCAACTCGCCTAACTGAAGCAACAAATTGACGGCTAACATAGCCTACGAAATTTTGGGCGTAATCATCAATTGTTTTGGCGTTTTCGGGCTTTAACATAATAACAATGACCGCCCCATCGATTGCGACCATGTGCTTTTCCGGGATGGTCGGAATCACTTCGTCATATTTTATGAGGTCTTCCAAATCGAAGTTCGCCATCATGTGATTCTGTGAAAAAAGAAGGTGGGAACGGCTGGTTTTCGTGACTGAAAAACTCTTCCAGATCACCTACGCGAACTTGACCAGCGATGTACAATCTAGAAAATAAATTTCTATCGCGCTTCATTGCCATGATTTGAAGTTTATCCGCAGTCTTTCCTTTCTCTGGCGGCTTACTAAACCGAGGAAATTTATTTTTCTTAATTACAGTCGCTAATTCCACTTCGCACGATGCTATGCGTTTCATGAAAAATTCTTGGGCCTGCTTTTCACCGTTTGGCTTATGTTTCGAAGTGAGAAGGAAATCTTTGGGTATACTATTTGTCTTGTATCAAGTACTATTTTGAAACTGCAGGTTGAAATTGAAGTGAAGGAGTTTTTAACCTACGTGTATCCTTATTGTTATATTCCAAGAACACGCATTTTGAATAGAGTGTGTCACCATAACTGAGCAAGAAATTTACGGGTAGAACCCAAAAATTTCAACTTTGAGTAGTACGAGAATTAACCAAAAAAAAACCTTTAGGACCCTAAACTTTCACGTTCCAATAATATGAAACACTCAAAATAAACCCGAAAACCTCTTTATGAAAGCCCCCTGTAATAGAAGTAAAGAGGGAGCGTACGGGGTTGACGAGTTTAACTTAACTTAAATCTCGAGGCAGATTGAGAATGCCTCCAATCTTCAATCGATTAAACACCTATTTAAGTACACATACCCCAAGTTTTATGCTTTAAGCCTAAAGTGCATGATTGTTTGAAAAATTTATACTTTGAGACCAGACTATAAGGCTGGGAAGCCAGGAAGAATTTTTAGCCGACCTCTATGTTTCGCAGGGGTATATTTCACGAATAATAAACACTTGGATTTTGTTTCTTCACGAACGTTGCCTTCAGTTGCCAACTTGGCCTTCTTTGGAAAGAGCCCTAGAGTTGACTTCCGACAAAGCTTAGAAAAAATATCCGGATTTACGAATCATCGTTGACTGTACGGAATTTAAACTCGAAAAACCCTCCGCATCCGAAGCCCAACGAGAGACATTTAGAGCTTACAAGCATTGCAACACTGCCAAAGTGCTTGTTGGAATGGCTGGGGCTGGTCACTTAACGTATTGCTCAAACCTTTATTGCGGTAGAACGTCAGATAAAAAACTCATTATGCATTGTGGGGTTTTGGATTTACTGGAAGAGGGTGATGGCGTTATGGCTGACAGGGGTTTTGACATTGGCAAAGAAGTTGATTTGAAAAAGGTGAAGCTGTACATTCCTGAATTCCTTAAGCAACGTGACCAGTTCACTTCTGCAGAACTTTCTGACAGCCGTTACATTGCCCAGGCCCGTATTCATATAGAGAGGGCCATTGGCCGTGTCAAAGAATTTAAACTATTGAAGGGAGATATTCCATTGACTTTAGCCCCTATGTTGGAGAAAATTTTTATAGTGTGCTGTGATTTGTCCAACTTCACGGGCCATTTGTTGTGTTTAAGGGTATGTAGAAAGCAAGTGAACGCAATCTTAGGACATCTAGGTAAACGAAATTTGGCGCGACATTAAAATGATTTGGAACCCCTTACAGACTTAAAACAGCTGAAAATTGTGTATGAAACCTAGTTTTTTTTTGTTTTCACATATCAAAAAGTAATGGAAGATAAAATGAAATCTTTTGGAAATATCATTAAATTATAATAATACAGTCTTAAATGTTTACTTAAAATCACTAAATGGAAACGTAATCTGTGATAAAAGCTGAAATAAACACTTGTCAGCGTCAGCCAGTCGTTTTCATTTTTAGTTGACGAAGGGTGTATTTTCTAATCTTGTTGATGACCAAACGGTTTCAACACACAATCAAAACCAGGCAAACTTTTGCCCAGAATGTGTACTTACATTAGTACTTTGAATTTCGCGCCACAACCTAGTAGACACCCACTGCACTTTCCAGAGAAAAACATCCAACATACTTATTTTCAAGAAGGTCAAGGCCACAAGAACCGTCACTTGCGCATTCTATCCAATAACCTTTGTACAAACTACTAGACGAAATTTTTACAAGGTAACTAGATTGTCATTAAATCATTTCCAAATTCTAAAGCTAGGCCTACTCCATTTCTTTGAAAAAACTGAAGAGATACTGTATGTTATTTCAATTTTATATAGGCTAGGCACTTTCAGTTTATTATTATCATTTATTGTAGTTAAAATATCAAACAGAAATTATACAACTTCGTAAAACTCTTTCAAAAAACTATGAACATTAATTTAACAGTCATTGAAACGATAAAATCTAATCAATGCATTCCAGTCCAACCAAGAATCAATAAAAATACATGTTTGATTCAGAAGTTGTGGAAATGGGTCGATAAGACTCCAGTTAAAGAGAGAAATGAAAATTTCCTCAACCTCACTCACAATGAAATGGCCGTGTTAAAAAGTTTAGAAGTGGATTTATCTGGGACAAAATACATTGAGATTAAAACTCGTTTACAAAGTAAATCACACTTTTGGCATAAACAAAGGAACCACAGACTCACAGCATCCATGTTTGAAACATTCACGAAAATGAGAGACTCTACTGACCCTGTAAAAACATTCCTCCAAAAACGAGATTACGTAACGCCAAAATCCTTTTATGAACCCGCTGCTTTTTCAATATTCAGGCAACACATCAATACCCAGTGTCACACCTCTGTGGGTTTGATTGTTAATCCACAATTTTGCTTCCTAGGGGCAAGCCCCGATCGCCTTATACTGGTTGAGGACCAACTGTACTAAGTGGAGATCAAATGCCCTTACGCTATTTTCAAGAGTAAAGAAACTATCAGAGGAAAAGCAGCTTCGGGTAACTATTACCTTTACATTGACAAAGAAACGGATGAACTGGAACTGAGAAAAACTTCAGACGTCTATCATCAGATTCAGGGTCAGCTTTTTGTGTGTAACATACCCGTATGCTTTTTGGCAGTATTTGTGCCACCCGATAACATCGAAATCTTGAAGATAGTGAAAGACAACCAATTCATCAATGATACCTTGCTTCCAAAATTATCCACTTAATATTTCATTAGTCTCCTACCTCATTTTGACATAGAAATGTTCGAAAAGCCTAAAAAATAAATTTTCCAAGTTACAAAAGTACAGCCTCTTTCACTCGTTTGTGCAAATCTACATTATGGCCATGACCAAGGCTTGTTGTTTTTATTACTATTAAATGTATAAAAAATACCCTTAACTTCAGAAAACGGTGGTATTTCCTCGAAAGTAAGCAGAAATACAAGTTCCAAGTGTTTTTTAAAAGATTTTACAGGTGTGAAATTTATAAAATACGTTTTTCCGCTCTTAGCTCGTCTCCACGAATCGCGGAAATTTTTTTTTCGTATAAAATGGAGTAATGGCATCTCCGAGGGTTTGACTTATTAAGCTCTATAGGGAGTTAACACAGAGTGCCACTACTCTAAGCTCATCCTTATGATAGTTCCAATTTTGGCCGCTGATCAGGCATATGGCTAATGCGACGAGGTAAAGTTTTTGTCGTGTAGATTTTCGTTTTGACGCGACGAGGTAAAGTTTTTGTCGTGTACTTTTTCGTTTTGACGCGACAAAGTTACGTTTTTGTCGTGTACTTTTTCGTTTTGACGCGACAAAGTTACGTTTTTGTCGTGTACTTTTTCGTTTTGACGCGACAAAGTAACGATTTTGTCGTAGTCCAGGTTCAGGTCCAGGTCCAGGTTCAGGTCCAGGTCCAGGTTTAGGTCCAGGTCCAGGTCCAGGTTCAGGTCCAGGTCCAGGTCCAGGTTTATGTCCAGGTTCAGGTCCAAGTCCAGGTCCAGGTCCAGGTTCAGGTTCAGGACCAGGTCCAGGTTCAGGTCCAGGTTTAGGTCCAGGTTCAGGTCCAGGTTTAGGTCCAGGTCCAGGTTTAGGTCCAGGTTTAGGTCCAGGTTCAGGTCCAGGTCCAGGTCCAGGTTCAGGTCCAGGTTTAGGTCCAGGTCCAGGTTCAGGTCCAGGTTCAGCTCCAGGTTCAGATCCAGGTTCAGATCCAGGTTCAGATCCAGGTTCAGGTCCAGGTCCAGGTTCAGGTCCAGGTCCAGGTCAAGGTCCAGGTCCAGGTTCAGGTCCAGGTCCAGGTTCAGGTCCAGGTTCAGGTCCAGGTCCAGGTTCAGGTCCAGGTTCAGGTCCAGGTTCAGGTCCAGGTTCAGGTCCAGGTCCAGGTTCAGGTCCAGGTCCAGGTTCAGGTCCAGGTTCAGGTCCAGGTCCAGGTCCAGGTCCAGTTCTGGTCCAGGTTCAGGTTCAAGTCCAGGTCCAGGTCCAGGTTCAGGTTTAGGTCCAGGTTTAGGTCCAGGTTTAGGTCCAGGTCCAGGTTTAGGTCCAGGTTCAGGTCCAGGTCCAGGTTTAGGTTCAGGTCCAGGTCCAGGTTTAGGTTCAGGTTCAGGTCCAGGTCCAGGTTCAGGTTCAGGTTCAGGTTCAGGTTTAGGTCCAGGTTCAGGTCCAGGTTCAGGTCCAGGTCCAGGTTTAGGTCCAGGTTCAGGTCCAGGTCCAGGTTTAGGTCCAGGTTGATAGATTTTCATAGCCTTGTAGCTAACTTATATTAAAGAAATAATCCATAAGGAAGAGAGACCAAATAAACTTAACAAACTGTTTATTACACGAGTGAGTGAGTGAAGTGAGAGATATGATAACATAACATTGCTATTTATAGCAGTTACTAAAAAAAACAGTATTAAGATATTAACCGGTTAAAAAAACATATCGCCTTAATTAAATTACAGAGTTAATATGTTCCGAGTAGATAGGAGTCGCTTTCTCCAACACCCCTTCTCGACGAGTATCGGATAATCCGGCTTTGGACATCAAGTGCTTTAGTTTTTCTTTGGTTAAAGGCTTGGTTAACATGTCAGCGGTCATTTCCTCGGTTGGACAATAGGTGATATCGATGATGTGGTTTTCTCTCATATCCTTGAGGAAGTGATATCGGACGTCAATGTGTTTCGTCCTAGCGCTGATCCGTTCGGAAAGACTCATCTTGATGCATCCTTGATTGTCCTCAAATAGGTAGGTTGGCGTGGTAGCCGGGAATCCAACATCTTCGAGAAGCTGTCGTAGCCAAATGACTTCTTGGGCGGCATGAGCTGCTGCGACGTATTCGGCTTCTTTCGATGAGAGCGCGACAGTTGATTGTTTCCGACTTGACCATGCGATCGTTCCCTGTCCGAATTGGAATAGGTATCCGCTCGTTGATTTTCGGTCTTGATGATCACCGGCCCAATCTGCATCAACGTAGCCGACAAGTTCTGGTGTTTCCTTCAAAGCTGGGAAATGAAGTCGGACCTCTTGTGTTCCTTTGAGATAACGCATTACTCGTCTGACGGCCGTCCAATCTCTTTCTCTCGGCTTTGAGACTCTTCGGCATAGGTAGCTGATGCTAACTGCAATGTCTGGTCGTGAAACGGTAGCGATGTGTAGAAGTATTCCAATTGCTTCTCGATATCGGTTGTTGTTAGGTAGAATATCTTCGTCTCCAGACAATTTTGGATAAGAAGGATCCATAGGAGTTTTGGATATCTTCGCATCTTGCATGCCGAAGTCTTCGAGCATGAACGCTATTTTAGTTCCTTGATGGATTGTAAAGCTTCCGTCAATTCCTCGTTCAATCTGGATACCGAGGTAATACGAGGCGTTTCCTAGGTCCTTTAGCTCGAAGTGCTTATTTAGTTTCTCGTACAGATTGTTGATGGTGGCTTCATTCTCGTTCAACACCAACAGATCATCTACGTATAGTAGGATATACGTCCAGGTACCGTCTTGTTCCAATTTCGAGTAAAGTGTTGGATCGGCTTTGCTACGATTGAATCCTTCATCAAGTAGAATTTGATTGGCTTTGACGTTCCAGGCCCTTGCAGATTGCTTCAGTCCGTATAAGCTGCGCTTTAGTTTGCAGACCTTCTCTTCATTTCCAGGTTGGATGAAACCCGGAGGCTGTTGCATATACAGGTCCTGGACTATGTCTCCATGCAGGAATGCGGTTTTGACGTCATAGTGTTTGACCGGTAAGTTCTTAACTGCGGCGATACTGAGTAGAAGTCGTACGGTCTCGTACTTCACGACAGGTGCAAACGTCTCGTCAAAATCTTCGCCAAACTTCTGAGAATAGCCTTTGGCGACTAATCGGGCTTTATATTTGCTGAGTGATCCATTTTGATCATGTTTGGCTTTGAAAACCCAACGACAACCAATGGCCTTTCGATTTGGTGGTAGGTCTGTTAACTCCCAGGTGCCTTTTTCATGCAAAGATGATATTTCTTCTATAGCAGCATCTGTCCAGTTCTTCCTTTCTCTCGGATTTAAGTCGGCGAGTTCCTCCCATGAGCTTGGTTCGCGAGGATATTGAACCGGTGCCTTGTACGTCAATCTCTTTGGTGGAATGCCCTTATTATCCCTTTCCGATCGTCTTGGAAGAATAGGAACTGATGGTCTTTCTTCAGATTCTTGTTCTCCATCAGATGATGATTCTGAGTTTTCCTTTTTCGGATGTGGCGTGATCAAGGAGTCAGCTGAATTAGTCTCTTTTTCCCCTTCTGGCTCTGATATGATGCTTTCTTCAAAGGTGTTGTCTCCTGTTCCTTCGTCGAAAGTGACAGTACGACTGAAGTGGACTTTGGCAGTCTCAGGATTGAGAATACGATAGCCTTTCGTTGCTAAGCCATATCCGACCAGGACTCCTTTAAAAGCTTTGTCTCCGAATTTTACTCGTTTCTCCTTGGGAATGTACGAATAGGCTTTACTTCCGAATACACGGATGTGTCCAATACGTGGCTTTGAACCACTCCAAAGCTCATAAGGTGTTACGTCAATGGCTCTTGTTGGCAGACGATTTTGAAGATAGGCGGCGGTCGTGTCAGCTTCACCCCAGTAACGGTTCTCGAGTTGTGCGTCTAACAGCATGCATTTGGCCATTTCCGTCAAAGATCGATTCTTGCGTTCCGCAACTCCGTTCTGTTGTGGATTATACGGTACGGTCAACTGGTGTTCGATGCCAAGTTCCTTGAGATAATCTTCAATTTCATGGCTGATATATTCTCCACCATTGTCTGATCGATGAGCTTTCCGGTATCTTCCGAATTTGGTCCTTACGGATGCAATGAAATCCTTGAATGCAGTTAGAACGGAGTTCTTGGTCTTCATCAGATAGAGCTGTGTAAATCTTGAGTAGTCATCGATGAATGTTAGTATGTATCGATTACCGCCAGGTGTCACTGTCGGCATCGGCCCGCATACGTCCGTATGGATTAGTTCCATTGGCTCCTTGGTAGGATTGCACTTTATCTAACTAACTCAACTAACAGCGGTTACTGACTAATTAGACCACGGGGAGTTGGGAAAAAATAGTGAAAAAATTCTAAACCCGCCGCAAGTTGGTCAAAAGAATTTTTGAAAATTTTAAAATTGCATGTACTTACCGCTATAGACTAGACGCATTATGCACTCAATCTTTCATAATATGCCGGGGGAAGGGCAACTATAAGAACTTCAAGGACTCGCGACGGAAGAATAGCTATGGAACTTTTAAGACCTACTGAATTTACCAAAACCATTCATTTTTGGTACTGGGATCGAAAAGTAGTCTGAGAAATTTCCAAAATATTGCGTAAAGAAAAATTTAGAAATGCCAAAAATAAGGAAAAGGAGAATATAGGCGAGAAATGGCGAAAATTATATTAGCGATATTTTAGTTTCTAAAACAAGCATTAAACTTTTGGGAAGTATTTAAAAGTAAATCAATATTTTAGGAAAAAAAGGCACCGATTGGTTTTTAAGTAACTAGGGCTAATCGCAAACAGAAATTTTGGAAAAGGTGGTAAATTAGCTAATAAGTAACCAAACCGTACCCTACCTAATAATATTTGAAAAGGTGGATTTTAATTGCGAAAAAAATTAGGAATAGGGCGCATTATATTTGAGTTGTAAATGAAGTAATCATCAAAACTTTGGAAAAGGCGGATTTTAGTTGATAAATATTTCAGAAAAGGTTGCATTCTATTTGGGTTGTAAATGAAGTAATCATCAAGTTTTTGGAACAGGCTTCAAATAATTTGGGAATCAAATGAACGCAAAGGCAAAATTATGGAAAATTACGCGAATTATTTGGAAATAAATGGTAATATTTGTAAAAGGCGTCATATTTTACAGCAATATTTTGGAAAAGGCGTCATATTTTACAGTAATATTTTGGAAAATGCGTCATATCTTACAGCAATATTTTGGAAAAGGCGTCATATTTTAGAGCAATATTTTGAAAAGGCGTCAAATATTACAGCAATATTTTGGAAAAGGCGTCAAATTTTACAGCAATATTTTGGAAAAGGTGTCAAATTATACAGCAATATTTTGGAAAAGGTGTCAAATTATACAGCAATATTTTGGAAAAGGTGTCAAATTATACAGCAATATTTTGGAAAAGACGTCAAATTTTACAGAAATATTTTGGGAAAGGCGTGATATTTTACAGACATATTTTGGAAAAGGCGTCAAATTTTACAGCAAAATTTTGGAAAAGGCGTCAAATTTTACAGCAATATCATAAAAACACTCCATGAGAAACGAAGCTTTGGTGTTATGGTGTGGCCTCCTACAAGTGGTGTTTCTCGGGTAATACATTACGGCATAGCCATAAATATATTTGGAATTTCTAATTGTATTTAGTTCTTCTCTGGTAATTTGAAACCCTTTACAAAAATATCGCTGTTTGTGTTTAGATATTTCAAAAAGAATAAGACGCCTTTTGCAAAATTTTGGTGTAAAATATGACGCCTTTTCCAAAATCTTGCTGTAAAATATTACGCCTTTTCCAAAATCATGCTGTAAAATATGACGCCTTTTCCAAAATTTTGCTGTAAAGTAAAACTCCATTTCCAAAATATTGCTGTAAAGTAGAACTCATTTTCCAAAATATTGCTGTAAAATTTGACGCCTTTTCCAAAATATTGCTGTAAAATATGATGCCTTTTCCAAAATATTGCTGTAAAATATGACGACTTTTCCAAAATATTGCTGTAAAATTTGACGACTTTTCCATTATATTGCTCTAAAATCGGACGCCTCTTCCAAAATATTATTGATGTAAAATTTGACGCCTTTTCCAATATATTGCTCTAAAATCGGACGCCTTTTCCAAAATATTATTGATGTAAAATATGACGCCTTTTCCAAAATATTGCTGTAAAATATGACGCCTTTTCGAAATATTACCATTAATTTCCAAATAATTCGCGTAATTTTCCATAATTTTACCTTTACGTTCATTTGCTTCCCAAATTATTTGAAGCCTGTTCCAAAAAAATCGCTGTTTGTGTTTAGATATTTCAAAAAGAATAAGACGCCTTTTGCAAAATTTTGGTGTAAAATATGACGCCTTTTCCAAAATCTTGCTGTAAAATATTACGCCTTTTCCAAAATCATGCTGTAAAATATGACGCCTTTTCCAAAATTTTGCTGTAAAGTAAAACTCCATTTCCAAAATATTGCTGTAAAGTAGAACTCATTTTCCAAAATATTGCTGTAAAATTTGACGCCTTTTCCAAAATATTGCTGTAAAATATGATGTTTTTTCCAAAATATTGCTGTAAAATATGACGACTTTTCCAAAATATTGCTGTAAAATTTGACGACTTTTCCATTATATTGCTCTAAAATCGGACGCCTCTTCCAAAATATTATTGATGTAAAATTTGACGCCTTTTCCAATATATTGCTCTAAAATCGGACGCCTTTTCCAAAATATTATTGATGTAAAATATGACGCCTTTTCCAAAATATTGCTGTAAAATATGACGCCTTTTCGAAATATTACCATTAATTTCCAAATAATTCGCGTAATTTTCCATAATTTTACCTTTACGTTCATTTGCTTCCCAAATTATTCGAAGCCTGTTCCAAAAAAATCGCTGTTTGTGTTTAGATATTTCAAAAAGAATAAGACGCCTTTTGCAAAATTTTGGTGTAAAATATGACGCCTTTTCCAAAATCTTGCTGTAAAATATTACGCCTTTTCCAAAATCATGCTGTAAAATATGACGCCTTTTCCAAAATTTTGCTGTAAAGTAAAACTCCATTTCCAAAATATTGCTGTAAAGTAGAACTCATTTTCCAAAATATTGCTGTAAAATTTGACGCCTTTTCCAAAATATTGCTGTAAAATATGATGTTTTTTCCAAAATATTGCTGTAAAATATGACGACTTTTCCAAAATATTGCTGTAAAATTTGACGACTTTTCCATTATATTGCTCTAAAATCGGACGCCTCTTCCAAAATATTATTGATGTAAAATTTGACGCCTTTTCCAATATATTGCTCTAAAATCGGACGCCTTTTCCAAAATATTATTGATGTAAAATATGACGCCTTTTCCAAAATATTGCTGTAAAATATGACGCCTTTTCGAAATATTACCATTAATTTCCAAATAATTCGCGTAATTTTCCATAATTTTACCTTTACGTTCATTTGCTTCCCAAATTATTTGAAGCCTGTTCCAAAATTTTGATGCTTACTTCATTTTTAACTCAAATAGAATTAGACCTATTCCTAATTTTTTTCTCAATTAAAATCCTCCTTTTCAAATATTATTAGCATAAATCTCATAATTTTTTAGATTTTGTTTTTCTTAGTAAGATCTAGAATACGCTATAACACTATTTTCGTCGCGAGTCCATTTGGTAAGATCGAGCTCGGCTGCAGACGACGGAGTTAGGTTTTTCTCGACTTCTCGGGCCTCGGGGGTTACGGTAAGTACATGCAATTTTAAAATTTTCAAAAAATTTTTGGACCAACTTGCGGCGGGTTTAGAATTTTTTCACTATTTTTTCCGAACTCCCCGTGGTCTAATTAGTCAGTAACCGCTGTTAGTTGAGTTAGTTAGATAAAGTGCAATCCTACCGGCTCCTTGGTCTTCGATGTAGATGTTGGGAATGGTTTAGCTGTCATCTTTCCCTTTAGGCAACATTCGCAAATAAGCTTCCGCTGACATTCGGATAGCTTGATACCATCGGCAAGATTCTTCGATGAAAGAGACTTCACGGCATCTATGTCCCGATGCCCTAGCCGTCTATGCCAGAGGTGAATGCAATCGGCTGTATGCGAGTTGCTGGCAACTTTTGCTATTTGCTTGGTTTGAAGTCGATAAAGGAATCCATCCATCTTGGCGAAAGCTGCAACGTTTTGACCTTCCATGATTCTGCATTCGTCGCCTTCGAAGATAACAGTGTGTCCTGTCTGCGTCAAACGGTGTACAGAAAGTAAGCTGCCTCCTAGTTTTGGAACATAAAGGATGTTCTTCACAGCTATACTATGTACTTCTCCGTTTGGAGCGAGGCAGTCAGTCATGCCATCGCCAATCCCTTCCGCCATTATGATTGAGTCGTCAGCGAGATGAATCTTCTCTGATTTCGGTGTTATGAATTTGAAATTCTTCCGATCGCTGGACATGTGACTGGTAGCCCCTGAATCCACATACCATGAGTTCGCTTGTGAGCCATTCGAAGCCTTGAAGGCTGTATACTCCCCGCTCGTTCTGTTTTCTACCGCTGCTTTACTTCGCTCACTTCGGGATGCAGCATGTTCTCGATCCAGCTTATCTTTGTAGCTTCGGCAGTCCTTCATATAGTGCCCTGGTTTGTTACAATGATAACAGACTCCTCTGCTTGGACGACGCCGTTGATTATTGAATCTTCGACCTTTGCTTTGACTTGAAGTCTGCAACGCTGTGTCATTCCTAGAGGAAGCTGCTCTAGTCTCTTGACGTCGATTGAATTCGTCCAGTAATTTCGCTTTCACTAAGTCTAGTGTCAGATCTGCTTCCGGTCTCACTTCGAGGGCTGTGACCAAGACATTGTAAGATTCCGGTAGACTGCATAGTAGCATGGCAGCGACGTGTGTATCAGGCAAATTTTCTCCGATTCCCCGTAACTTCTCGACGATCTCCAACATGGACCCTATGTGGTCTTGCATACTTTGGTCATCGTCCTTGAAGCGCATTTGATGCATCTTCCGTAGCAGGAATAATTTGCTAGTGATGTTCGCTTGCTCATGTAACTTCTGAAGTGTTTTCCACATGGAACGGGCAGTCTTCTCGTGAACGATATGAATTAGTTGATCGTCTTCCACAGACAGTGCTATAGCAGCTTGGGCTTGCTTGTCTCTCTTATCCCAGTCAGCAGGAGGTTCCGACGTAGGTTTTGCTTTCTCGACGACTTCCCATAGATTGTCTCTGGTCAGTACCATCTTCATTTTGAATTTCCATAGTTGATAGTTAGTATTGTTCAACTTCGTGACGAGAGATTTCAAGTCGCTTGAAGCCATCTTGTACGTGTTGACCGAAGACTAAGTCTAGTTATACTACTATACTAACTGGTACCCGACTTTCCTTAACATAAGTATTTATCCGTGGCTGAGCCCATAACCTGATAGATTTTCATAGCCTTGTAGCTAACTTATATTAAAGAAATAATCCATAAGGAAGAGAGACCAAATAAACTTAACAAACTGTTTATTACACGAGTGAGTGAGTGAAGTGAGAGATATGATAACATAACATTGCTATTTATAGCAGTTACTAAAAAAACAGTATTAAGATATTAACCGGTTAAAAAAACATATCGCCTTAATTAAATTACAGAGTTAATATGTTCCGAGTAGATAGGAGTCGCTTTCTCCAACAGGTTCAGGTCCGGTTCAGGTCCAGGTCCAGGTTTAGGTCCAGGTCCAGGTCCAGGTTTAGGTCCAGGTTTAGGTCCAGGTTCAGGTCCAGGTCCAGGTCCAGGTCCAGGTTCAGGTCCAGGTCCAGGTTTAGGTTCAGGTCCGGGTTCAGGTCTGGGTTCAGGTCCAGGTCCAGGTTCAGGTCCAGGTTTAGGTCCAGGTCCAGGTTTAGGTCCAGGTCCAGGTCCAGGTCCAGGTTTAGGTCCAGGTTCAGGTCCAGGTTCAGGTCCAGGTTTAGGTTCAGGTTCAGGTTCAGGTCTAGGTTCAGGTCCAGGTCCAGGTTCAGGTCCAGGTTTAGGTTCAGGTTCAGGTCCAGGTTTAGGTCCAGGTCCAGGTCCAGGTCCAGGTTTAGGTCCAGGTCCAAGTTCAGGTCTAGGTTCAGGTCCAGGTTCAGGTCTAGGTTCAGGTCCAGGTCCAGGTTCAGGTCCAGGTTCAGGTTCAGATCCAGGTTTAGGTCCAGGTTCAGGTCCAGGTTCAGGTTCAGGTCCAGGTCCAGGTTCAGGTTCAGATCCAGGTTTAGGTCCAGGTTCAGGTTCAGGTTCAGGTCCAGGTCCAGGTCCAGGTTCAGGTCCGGTTAGGTTAGGTTCAGTTTCTTTTAGATTTGTCCTTTTCCAAAATATTGCAAAAAAAAAACTTCAAAATCATTTGTGGTGGAATTTTTTAAAGACATCGTGTTCCTCGCCTCATTTACTATCAGAAATGAGTAAAAACTTTTAAAAATCCATGGAGGAATAATACTACTATTTTACCAAAAAACTGCATAATAAAATGATCAATTACCTTTTAGGCGTACTTCGACATATTTGGATTAACCGCCATTACATTATTACATGCTTGACGCCACTTAAAGTATAACCATTCATCTTGCAAAGTCGTACTTCTTCCTCTAAATTTACGCATTTTGGATGATACCATTCCAAGCACGTCTCACATTGTAACATCTTTTCTGTAACATCTTTTATTTTCATGTACATATTTTCATATAATGGTGTTGAATAGACCATAAGGCCTTCAGTCCTATATCAATTAAATAAATAAATAAATAAATAAAAATAAATAAACGTCTTTTGGTTGCTTACATATACAGAATAAGCGCCTCGAAGATTCCTCAGAGAAACACGTTGAAGCACCAAGTCCACTTAGCTTCTTAGGCCTCACACTCTCTTCGGCGTTTCGTTTTGACATTTCTTAACTAAATTTTCGGATTAAATATCACGGTCTTGTTTGAATGAGAAAAAATAGAGCTTTCTCTTACTTTCTCTGCTCACCACTTGTCGAAACTGTCAATATTGAGCCAAGGCTTAACGTGTTAACTTGCTTTTTTCCGGTTTTTAAGGGCGAAAGTTTATTTTCAATAATTTGAAAATCGTTCTTAATCGTGAAAAATACCTTTAAGCAGGCATTTCAAAGCTGTTTTCTCTTCTACGACTAAATAATTACGCGTAAAACTCGTTTACCGACGATTTTCGCCCGCTAACTCGTAGAACCGAACAGAAATGCAAAGAAAAATTTTCTTCCCGTTTTTGGCTATGGTCATATGATAGTTCGCCGCTACACCCTAGTGGCGCTCATCTGAATTGTGACACAAACGGCGTTTTGACGCGACGAGGTAACTTTTTTGTCGTGTAGATTTTCGTTTTGACGGGACGAAGTTAGGTTTTTGTCGTGTAGATTTTCGTTTTGACGCGACGACGTAACGTTTTTGTCGTGTAGATTTTCGTTTTGACGCGACGACGTAACGTTTTTGTCGTGTAGATTTTCGTTTTGACGCGACAAGGGAGCGTTTTTGTCGTGTACTTTTTCGTTTTGACGCGACAAAGTAACGTTTTTGTCGTGTACTTTTTCGTTTTGACGCGACAAAGTTACGTTTTTGTCGTGTACTTTTTCGTTTTAACGCGACGAGGTAACGTTTATGTCATGTACTTTTTCGTTTTGACTCGACGACGTAAGGTTTTTGTCGTGTAGATTTTCGTTTTGACGCGACAAAGTAACGTTTTTGTCGTGTACTTTTTCGTTTTGACGCAACAAAGTTACGTTTTTGTCGTGTACTTTTTCGTTTTGACGCGACAAAGTTACGTTTTTGTCGTGTAGTTTTTCGTTTTGACGCGACGAGTTAACGTTTCTGTCGTGTTATTTTCTTAGACCAATAGTAACTTGGGTGTATGTTTAAACGTTAAAGGAACACCAATTAAATTCAATCAGTAGTGGACACGCCTCCAAATATTATAATTTCGTATAACCAAGAAATTAACGAACCAATTGTGAGCTCGGAAAAATGGTCGCGACAAGGAAAATATTTTGTCGCGTGAATTTTTCTCTCGTCGCGTCGATTTTGATTTTAACGCGTCAAAATCAGATTTTTGTCGCGTCAATTTCGAATTTTACGCAACGAGAAAGTTTTGTCGTGTCAAAAGATTGGGACACGCCTCTGGCACGCCCAGGTGTTTCCTGAAATTTGGTTGGCTTGCAAAAATTTTAAACCTATTCATTGGACAATATTTCTGACGCGACAAAAATATTTTGACGCGTCGATTTTACATTTTGTCGTGTAGATTTGCCGGTATCGTTCCTTTCAACCGAATTCCCAATGGACCGAAATCCCATTCGACCGAATATCCCGCAATGATTTTAGATTTCCAGCCCAATGGCTATATTGCCGATGGACCGAAATCCCAATCGTCCGAATATGCCCCTAAAAAATACATGAATATAACTTGAAACACTGTAGCCGTCAGCGGTTCGGTGGTGTAGTGGATACGATGTTGGACTGCGAAGCGATAGGTTGTTGGTCCGAATCTCCGAAAGGTATGTTAGTAATGTTAAAAGTAAATGTTTCGTGATACTAATTAAAACGCTCACTTTCATTCCTTTCAAGGCAAGAGATATATAGAATTAATAAACAAATTGTGCTTAAAATGAAGTACAGTCTTAATGGTAGATCCATCAATGTCTTTAAAATTTAAATTAAAATTTTAATACTTTGATTTCGGGTGGGTTAGGTTAGGTTAGGTTTGGTTTGGTTCCAATAATTCGTTGACACCTTTTCCAAAATATGCTCCTTTTAATTAGCTACCACATTTTCCAAAATATTCTCCATTTAAATAGCTACCACCTTTTCCAAAACATTCTCCTATTAATTAGCTGCCACCTTTTCCAACAGATTTTCCTATTAATTAGCTGCCACCTTTTTCAGAATATTCTCCTATTAATTAGTTGCAACCTTTTCCAAAACATTCTCCTACTAGTTAGCTACCACATTTTCCAAAATATTCTCCTTTTAACTAGCTACCACCTTTTCCAAAATATTCTCCTTTTAATTAGCTACCACCTTTTCCAAAACATTCTCCTATTAATTAGCTGCCACCTTTTCCAAAATATTCTCCTATTAATTAGATGCAACATTTTCCAAAACATTCTCCTACTAATTAGCTGCCACATTTCCCAAAATATTCTCCTTTTAATTCGCTACCACCTTTACTAAAATATTCTCCTATTAATTAGCTGCCACCTTTTCCAAAAGATTTTCCTATTAATTAGCTGCCACCTTTTCCAAAAGATTTTCCTATTAATTAGCTGCCACCTTTTCCAAAATATTCTCCTATTAATTAGCTGCCACCTTTTCCAAAATATTCTCCAATTAATTATCTGACATCTTTTCCAAAATATTTCTATTATTGCTAATAAATTGTTCGTGGTAAGAGGCGGGCTTTTAATACTCATTTAAATAATCTTTTTACCTCCAAACAAGGTTGGGTTGGGTTAGGTTAGGTTAGGTTAGGTTAGGTTACCCTAGGGTAGGTGAGATTCGCCGTAATTAAAACGTAGTTAAAATAAGTGCAGTAATACATTTTCAACTCACATTTATTTTAACCATAATAAGTTGTGAAATTAAAAATATATTTAATGCAAAACCACACAGTATGTCTTCTTCCAGTTCAATAGAATTTCGGTCCAATGGGACTATAATAAAATCGCACCTTTGGCTACGTTCGGTCGAATTGGACCCCCCCCCAAAAAAAACCCTTCTGTCGAATGGGAATTCGGTTCAATGGGACCAAAGCGATTTGCCTCGATTGTGACATAAATGGCGTTCCATAGTCGCACCCGTGGCCATATCTTCACCGGAGGAAGATTTGAAGTTTCATTCCACAATTGTTGATTATATCTTTGTGCAACATTAAAGGGTATCTTAATCCATAAGAATATGGCTCAAGGCATTGATTCCGTGGGGAACGTGTATTCAGAAAATTGCAATTAACATCACTCTCCCTTTACTGGAATGTCATTCGGTAATTCGGACGAGCTATGCTCAACTGTTCACCTTCTCTTTAAAATCATCCCAATCATTCAAAACCCCCTATTTAGCAGTTGGAAATGGAAAGTGGAGAGTGTAAAAAAAACGCTTAGTAAAAAATTTATTGAAACAACAATATAAGATACGTTTTTTATGCCCATTGTATCAGATCAATAATTTGCGGCTTATGATTGAAACAAGACGTCGCGAGAGAGAAAGTTTTTAATTGCGGCGACTGCACATACTGGCTTCTAAACACCACCATCTACTGGTCTTCCGTCTATTCCACATAGACACCAATCTGTCTCATTGGCTTCTAACTCCATCGTCATCGTTTGGTTTAAGACATTCGCGGCGATCAGCTAGGGTTAAGAGAAACGTCTAGCCTCCCTAGGGTGCGTTGTCCACCAAAGTTTTTCGCAATTGCGGTTGTTCTTGCTTTAAAGTGTAGTTCGACACCCTTATATACTACTTATTTGAGTAAGGCGAGGCAACCGGCGTATGCTTCATTTCAAACGCCAATATTAGTCAAGTCTCTCAAGAATGTTTAATTGTTCTTTATCAAAACGATGTAACGCTCAATAAGGCAAACAACTGACGAAGAAAATATTTAATATTAATTATATTTATTTAAATTTTTAAGATAATCTTGTTTCTCTACTCAAAATTAACACGGAAAGAGTTAAAAAGCAGCTAATGTTTTTGTCTGTGTGTGTCCGTCCATTGTTACACTAGTGCGTCGCGTAAGCAGTTAAGGCTCGTTTACACAAGCGCGAGAATATGAAGCTTAAAGATGAGAGATAAAGCTGACCCGTGTTTCTGTTTCTCACGTGACCGTTCACATGCCCGCGAGAATAACACTCGAACGAGCTTTTGCCTAGAGATGAAGCTGATTTTCCGAATAAGCTCGCGATCTGCCATGGCAGATTTTCTCGCACGAAATCAGCTTAATCGGAATGTCATGTGACTTTTGCTATCCAATGACAAGCATTTGTTTAGTCGGCGCATGGTCCGCGTTTAATTTGTCTTTGTCTGCTAGTCATTCACGCTTGATTTTGAGAGTAAAATTTTACAGTATAGAAAGATGTCTTTGAAGAAAAAACGAACATGAAAACATTTTAAAAGCCAACAATAGAAAAATGGACAAGAAAGAAAGTTACATTTTATAAATTTAATTCGGGATTACTCGGATATTTGGGACAAGTCCAACATTAATTATCGAGATAGGAACTTGCAAAACTTAAAATGGGAAGCCATGGCCAGGGAAATTAAAATGACAGGCAATTAATATTATATTAAATGATAAGGTCGTTACTAGTCCCGCCGCCATTTTGGATGTTTACCTTCTCGGCTTCTCGCAAAAGCACGGTAACTTGAAGCGCCTATGTGAACGATAGGCCTCGCGTAGAGAAGAAGCTTACGCCGAAACCGATTTTTTGCGCGAGATACAACATCATACTTCGGAACCTACTTTCCGCTTCAGCTAGAGAACCTCGCACTTGTGTAAACGAGCCTTTAGCCTTGTGTTGATGTGTTAAGAAATCATACAGAACCTTAATATTCCCTTTTTCCATAATATAAAGTGAATATGTGGAAGTCTTTTTCGTAATTATGATGCATTTAGTACTTTTGTAGCTTTAAAGCTCTGTTTCATTTTGATATTCCAAAGATTTTTTTTTAATATTGTTATTTGAAATGGCTGTTTATATATTGCTTAAGCTATACTACATCTGTATATAGAATAATCCTTGGTTTAGTGACTTCATGAAGAAGACTAAGACCTAGACTCTGGCGGGTATAACAAGTAATATCCGCAATAGGCTTAGTGAAACAAAGTGTAAATAATTGAGGCCTGAGGTGAAGTAAACTTTTGGCTCTGATTTTCGTGTCTGAAATGAAGAGACATTAACGGTTCAGAGTGAGCCGAAAGTAAAATACACTCTTAAATAATCAGGTGAAGATTTTATAATAGAAGAAAAGATCATGGTGGCAATTAGATTAGTAAAAGGGCTAATGGTAAACGGGTAGTAGCTACAGACTTATTATTCTCTTTATGGTGCGCATTGACTATTAGTGCGTCTAGCTACAATTTAGCTTTGGTGTTATTTAACGTTAACATTCATGTTGGCAAACTAAGAATATTGTTGAGGTGAGACGAGAAGATAGTGTTTACACTGCAAACCAGTTGTGAATGTAGCTATCAGAATATAGGGTAAACAGCTGAAGCGTAGACTTCATTTCCTGTTCTTTTCCCCATTGACTGATTTCCATGTGTCCAAGATTTATCCTTATTGGATGTAAAATGTCGTCTGCTTTACTGTACATTCGCTATGTTTGGACAAAGAGAATATACCATTCTCTTTGGTTTGGAATACTGCTTCAATATTTCGTAAATTTTTACTTCAAAAAAGTGAAATAATTCCATATCTGGGTAAATAAGTTTGTAGTAGTAGACCTCTTGACTCGGAGAGGTAATATTTTGGTTTTCCCACCTTATTCCATAATATAAAGTGACTATGTGGAAATAATTTTCGTAATTATGATGCATTTAGTACTTTTGTAGCTTTAAAGCTCTGTTTCATTTTGATATTCCAAAGATTTTTTTTAATTTTGTTATTTGAAATGGCTGTTTATATATTACTTAAGCTATTCTACATCTGTATATAGAATAATCCTTGGTTTAGTGATTTCGTGAAGAAAGCTATGACCTAGACTCCGGCGGGTATATCAAGTATTATCCGCAATAGGCTTAGTGAAACAAAGAGTAAATAATTGAGGCCCAAGGTGTAGTAAACTTTGGGCTTTGATTTTCGTGTCTGAAATGAAGAGACATTAACGGTTCAGAGTGAGCCGAAAGTTAAATACACTCTTAAATAATCAGGTTAAGATTTTATAATAGAAGAAAAGATCATGGTAGCAATTAGATTAGTAAAAGGGCTAATGATAAATGGGTAGTAGCTACAGAGTTTTTATTCTCTTTATGGTGCGCATTGACTATCAGTGCGTCTAGCTACAATTTAGATCTGGTGTTATTTAACGTTAACACTCATGTTGGCAAACTAAGAATATTCTTGAGGTGAGACGAGTCGATAGTGTTTACACGGCAAACCAGTTGTGAATGTAGCTATCAGAATAAACGGTAAACAGCTGAAGCGTAGACTTCATTTCCTGTTCTTTTCCCCATTGACTGATTTCCATGTGTCCAAGATTTATCCTTATTGGATGTAAAATATCGTCTGCTTTACTGTATATTCGCTATGCTTGGAATACTGCTTCAATATTTCATAAATTTTACTTCAAAAAAGAGAAATTATTCCATATCTAGGTAAATAAAATGTAGTAGTAGGCCTCTTGACTCGGAGAGGTAATATTTTGGTTTTCCCAACTTGTTTTTAATTAGTTGCGACTATTAACGTAAGTGTGAAACACTATCCTAAATTGCCCTTTTTTTTACAATTATTCATCAAAATTACTAAACCCTTGTGTCTAAGCCAATATTTTATGCATAAGAATTCTTAAGTGTTTCAAAACTTTTACTTTCAGAAATATTTCTTTGTTCTTAATTTTAAAAGTGAGTAAAATAATTTATAATCGGTGATTGCGGTTAATATATGCATAAAAATTATTCTACAATATGGGCGTGTATTGTTTGCCTTTTGAAAAAGACCCATAATACAGCTAAAGCGCCATCACGTGACCGCGAAACGACGTCGACGAATAAAACGCCATTTGCGAGTAACGTCACAGTTTTTAAAAATCGATTGGCGACTCGTATCTTTCCATTTTTAATTTGGTTTTAAATTTATAATTAACTAAAATTAATTTAAAAATACAAACTACCAGCAAATTTTAGACCCTCATATCAAGGCCTTTGATTTGAAATTAATATGCAAAAGTGGTGGTCCTTTCCTTTAATACAATTCTCATCGGTCTGCATGATTGTTAAGAGAAGGACAATGGTCTGTTTTGGTAGGACATTTTATCTCGGCACTTTTCTTCCACCTGACCCAATATGCACCAGTCGTTGGAAAGTTGACTGGACTGCCAACCAACTATTCGACCCAGACGCCGCTGAGGTGCAAGGGTACTTAGAGGTCAATTCCATAATGTATGAGTGGATGATACAGTAGGAATTGTGAAATATTACTGTAAAATACACGTTTAAATACTTGCGTTGATAAATAATTGAATTTATATTTAAAACTAGAAAATGTTCAAAGCCAGGTTCAAAAGATATTTTCAGAAAACGTAAGGATAAAATATTATAGAGGTGCATAAATTGTGAAATGACGTTGACCCATGATCCGATAAGAATATTTAGAATGAAAAACTGGTGCAAGTTTTATCGACGTTCGAAAAGGCATGGGATTTTCTCCTTCCTCTTCGATAAGCGAGTTGCGTTAACGATAATTTCCCAAAACAACACCAGCTATGAGAAAGAAAGTCCACACGCAATGATTCCAAAAACTTGAAATTGAACGGAGAGTGGTCCAATCTTCTGAAGCTGAGACTTTTCTTCAAACATCACTTTTCTGACTTTAAAATCATCATATCTATGCTTCGGTTCGCATAGGCTCTTCTCTTCAAACCGTAAAGTTCTGAAATAGAATTGAAATGGTTTATACACCTTTCATACTTTTAAGATTTCAAATCTTGTATCCTTCCTTAGGTGAAGTTTAAAATAATTAGGGAAATTTCTTAAATAAAACTAACACACCAGGAACGAGTTTTGCATGGGAATAGGCTCTTCTGGATTTTTAAGCCTTTCTTCGCATAAAATTTGAAAATTTTTGATATTTAAATAGAGAATTGTTCTATTATTATTAATAAGATCATGTTAGAATTTAATTTGCTTTTGCGAATGGTTTTTGGACTTGAGATCGATTAAAATATGTTGATTTTGTTTCAAATTTCAAAAGACCGCATATATATGTTAACCATATAATCCAGGACTACACTGCAACAGTTATCTTCATAAAAGTATGTATAACCGCGTCAGGTCTTTTGAGGACCCTATTGGGTCTAGTGTGCATGTTTCTTTTTAACTCACAAGTAATTCACTCGTTCACGAACAATCAAAGGTAGCCGTCTGTTGAATAGGGCATGTCCGGCTGTTTGCAAAACAATCTCTTTTCCAAGGTATACTTTTCTGTTGAATTTTTCTATTTTATCTTTTTGGCCAAAGATAAAGTCATACATAACGTAGTCACCAGCGATCGGTACTCCAACTCCACTGACGAAAAGTTTAGCTTGATCCCAGATCCTACCAACGATAATTCCATTCTCTTTCATTCGCTTTGAAAGACGTTGAAACCTCGTAGTTTTCAGTTTCTTGACAACATTAATGAGAAAAAAAAGAGCTTTTTTGACTTTCCATTTAAGGTGTTATATTTAGACAGAAGTGAGATGAGACTAGAAGTGAAGGTCTCTAGCATTGGTAATAGATCCTGGCACTAGTGAACAAACTTGAGGATTTTATGCCGCTTCCGTCGCGCCTACAATAGAGAGAAAAAAATTGGTCGAGTTCCAAAAATATTTCCTACCGCCTTCCCCTCAACCTAAAGCGGCGAAACACGGACGCGGGTGCTTGAATCTAGTTCGGCCGCCTACCACCGCGTACGTTTTGTAGGGAAAATTCTGAAACCGCCACCAGAGGGCCAACCGTTGGTGTGTTATCAAGAATATTCACTTTCGCCGAGTGAAGAATTTGGTTAGCTCAGTACTTCTGGTCTCATCTCACTTCTGATTTAGACAAAGTTAACAACGTATAAACCAAGAAACAGAGTGCCGGATGTAGTTCCAAAAAAATCTAAAGGGAACTGTCCAATCATCTATTGTATATCCCATGTGATAGAACCGTGATTTGTAACCAAAATCTTAGCGGTTATCGGTCTGATAAAGCAAGCTTCCAGCGTTTTTGTTCCTTGTCCTCTTTCTGTCTTTTACACCGTATATTTATTTCTCTCCATATGGTTTTTTTTTTGAGTGTTTTATCAATTCCAGTTTCACTGTACTTTTTTACATTAAACGGATTTTTATATTTGAGTAGTTTTTTTAAGATAACTTTTTAATTCTTTATTTGTTTTTGTTCACATCCTTTGCATTTCTCAACATTGCGAACATGGTCCTGGCCCGACATAAGGACATACACGTCATCGTAACTTTGTTAGCCATAAGCGTGTCTTTATTCTCTAACAGTCTATAAAACATTTAAATTGGCTGGCTCGAAGAATTTCACAAGGTTTTTAAAGTGATAGCGCGAAAAGTGTGAGATTGATATCTGACTCTCCAAAAATAAAAAAAACTTGCCAGTAAAAATGAAAACAGAAAAAGCAATTTCTATAGGAATAAAAATAATTAACGCTAAAATAGAATTTGGTTGGAAGAGTGAAATGTTAGTTGAAGTCAACATCGGTATCATTTATGCCAAAACCAAGAAAAAAATTTTAAATAGCTAAAATATTTCTTACTTTCATTTCCTCGTGAATCCCATAGTTTATTTGTATTATGGGCTTTAGTTGAGGATTTTCTAGGAGTTCATCGATATTATCCACGTAAATCGAATTGCCAACGATCAGTTCGCTCTTGAGTGCATTGGAATACAATTTTAAGAACAGAAAAGAAAACAATAACCAGCCACATTTTAAAACGACAGAGCGCTTGTCGAAGTTTTTTGTGACTGTTAAGATTTGAACTTTGTTAAAATTCAACTTTTTTTGACTTAACTGGAGTAGTTTAATTGTCAAAGGGAAAAATGTTTCCGTTTTTCTCGTTGGGTGAAAAGGAAAATCAATTGATTTTTTATCGATTCTTCTACTAATTATAAGACCATTCCGCATAGTGAAACATCCAGGAAATATCTCCAAATGAATTTAAAATTCAAATTACGTTCAGAATTTAAGGATAATTTTAAATTAGGACCTCCGACCAATCGCGTAACGCCTTGCCTTTTTATTAACGAAATTCTCGTGGCACGCTCCATGTCTCGCGCCACGATTGTCACGTCGCGCGCAAATTTTATCAAATCTCGTGATAAATTTCATTCGACATGGAGCGTGCCACGAGAATTTTGTTAATAAAAAGGCAAGGCGTTACGCGATTGGTCGGAGGTCCTTATTTAGAATTATCCTTAAAATCTGAACTTATTTGAGTTTTAAAATCATTCCTGAATGTTTCACTATGCAGACTTGTCTTGTAATTGGTAGAAGAATAGATAGAAAATCTCTTGATTTTCTACTTCACCCTCCCTTTAACTAGTTTAATGAAAAAGGTCCCATGTCTGAAAAGGGTGCTGCAATCAAAAGCCTTCAGGGGCAACCTCGTTTATGGGAAAGTTTTATGGAAAACGCTCTTGCGTTAAAACACTCAATTTATAGATTATCATTTGAAATCGATTATGGTATCAGTACATTTTTGACACGCCAACCCTGATTTAGAGGATACAATGCTCAATGCAATATACTTAACAGTTTTCGAAGAAACAACAGGTGAGCTCCCACAGATTTTCGTAAAAGATTGCCAACTGAGAACCGACTCTCGTTTTGGGGTTTTCTTCAAGATGTGAGACGAGAGCCACCACCACGATAAACAGGATCGAAATTAGCCAAATAGTTGAATCGAAGCCTTGTATCGTTAAACGTTCAGCATCGTGGTTGCTGACGGCGTCCACGGTTGTAATTACATAATATAGCGAATATTTAGCGGGAGGTGATACGTGAAATTGTGGAGGCATATATTGAGTTAGAAGGTAATAGGCCACAGCTGCGTCTGCAATCTATAAAATTAATCGCAAATTATAAGGTAACTTATAATTTTGTATATAAAGGCGAAGATGTAGGTGTTGAATTTCATATTGATAATATTTTAACAACACTTGTCCTTAAATTTTTAATTTGCCCGAATTTTTAAAATTTCATATTCATATTCATTTCAGCATGACCATGGTAAGAGCTCTACCAGGGCTTACGTCAGAGAGAATTTATAATAGGGAGTGGAAACAGGAATATTATGTAGCTCAAAAATCACGCGATCAACAAAACTGGCCTGGTCTATTTCCGGTACTATTTTTTGTGGCCCCTCCCTCTAGGGCGGGTCTAGAATATTGCGGGAGGGTCTAGGGGAGATGGACACTACCTTTTCAGGGAAAGGGAAACGTCTGACTTAAAATAACTTCAAATGGTGCCAGTCGCACTCGAAATCGCCAACCCTTATTGGGTAATTGTACAACCAACAGTGGTTGAGGGCAAACTTTAAAATTAAAGGAGAGCCATGTGACCGGAAATTCACCTTGCCAGTTTTAGCGTGGCAGCCTACTTGTTTGAGCTACATTGTATTTAGCACTATCAAGGGCAAGAAATTCCACTCCCTATTATAAATTCTCTCTACTTACGTCTAGGTATTTCAGTCACCCTTCATTATTTGAACATACATAAGCCAATTCCCACATTATGCACCCAAAAACGTTTAGAATAGGAACTTTAGGGTGTGACCTGCAACATTTGAAGATGACCCCCCCCCAAAAAATAATTAATTCGGCACCATCTTCGAAAATGGCTGCCAATAATGCCTGCAACAATATATCCAAGAGTGTTCTTAGAAAATTATGAAAATTGGTCCATACTATAACTGGAACCACATAAACATCATACTAAAATATTAAAGCTCAGAGTTGATAGTTTTACCTCCATGTTGGAAAACGGCCGCCGGGAATGCCAGGTACAAACGTATTATTCTATAAATATCATCAAAATTACTATATAGAGTAGACGAATTAGAGGAACAAAATAAACACCCCAAAATAGCTTGTTTCCAAGTCCAAATTAATAAATATGAACAGAAGTCAATTTAATTATCCTAGGAAGTAAACAATTACAATAGCTGGTATGGCGTACGTCTCTGCTGGGGTAAGAACTCCTTCTAACTCCATGGATAGGGAGTTAAATTTCCCCCCTTTCCTAACACTGTTAGAAATCTCGAGTTCCTCTCTAGGAAATCTTTCTGGACGTGAGCGGGGCGTGACTTCTTCAGCCCATGAACGCTGGATCTCTAAAGGGTAGATTGTTTGCTTTGTAAAAAAATCAAAAAAGGAACGGCGACAGTTTTTTTTTCAATAGGTTTGTGAAGAGTCATGAAAAACTGAATGACCTTGACTGTTCCAAAATTCACACCCCCATCCCTTCTCCTGATTCTATGCTAAAGAGGGCTCGGTTTTACAGTGGAAGGGGGCGTTTTTCGGTCCCTTTAGAGATACAGCGTTCATTTTCAGCCAATAGTTTTTCTCTCTCAATAGGGCAATTTTTAGCGTACGAGTCGCACATAAACCGGAGATATGAGAAAAATTTTCGCGATGTGTCGCCCTTTTTCAGTATTGCTACACAAGAGAGGGGTGTTCCAAACCCCGCTTTTGGTTACTTCCCAGGCTAAGGAAAGGTTTGTCATATTGGTTTACGTTTAAAAGCCGCACTTTAGTATATTTCTATCTCCAATTTCCGTGGAACCTTTTCATGTTCCATAAACATTTGGTATGTCACTCAATTTTCTCTTTGCTATGCCATATAGCATAAGTTTATAATGCCTCTAAGTACACAAATACGGGTTACAACTGGGCATCTTCTGCAGGCTACTGTGACGTCAGAACTCGTATAGCGCTAAGATCCGAAGAGAGAAAATTTTGAAATTTCTGTCGCGGTGCAGCCACCAAGCGGTCGAGACGAAAAAAAATCATCCAGTGGAATAAAGGAGAGTTTTACGTTTCGTATAGGCAGGCACTGGGGGGAGCGAATTTTACTTAAGCAACCCCAAATCCCTCTATCTCGTGAGATAGATGCGGTTTCAGTCCTGAAACATTCTAAAAGGGATAAAAGAAACGCTAGGCTAGGCGGTACAATTTTGTATTGAAGTTGAGGTGATAAATGATACGGAGAGAGTATAGGGTTTCATTAAAGGGAGCCAGGCAAACACTATTGCCATAGAAGTGGAAGCGATATGAGTACTTAGAGGCATTATAAACTTATGCATATAGGAATCGAAAAATCTTACCCCTAATCGTACTGCTTGACATAAATTGTGACTAGGAACTTTATTTGTTATTCCATGGTCTTTATAGAGAATCGATTCCACATCGCTATAGTTCAACAGTTCTAGGCTGAAAACATAAACCGGAAATGAGTTATTAGTAAAAGTAGCGTAGCAACATTAAGTATGACACTCAGTAGAAAACGTTAATGGAGGAAATTCAGAGAAAAATTAGAAAATCGTTCTCCATCTTCGACCGTGAACCCTAGATATTTAGCTCACTCTTTCTCCTCCAAAAGCGTGAGCAACCAGTAAACTTCGCTCTATTTCTCTAAACCGCCCTCTTCTCGATCTAAATACCTACCTCTCTTCAATGCGGCTCTTTCTAAACCTTGTTTCCCAACTTCGAAACAATCCCTCTTTCTAAGTCGCGCCATTTTTCCTAATAAAATTTTTCTTCCTCCCTTCAAAATACTCCCTGTCTTTCTAAACCGCGCTCTTGCATCGTATAAAAACCTTTTTCTCTTTCTTTGCACATTAATTTCCTACCAAAATCTCCCTCCTTACTTTCAAAATTAGGGGACCGTTTCGGCATTATTAGCCAAACAAAGGTTGTCCCAACAATAAGAACACACTTTGCGTTTGATTCATTTAACAAGTGTTTGACAACGCCGTGCTGAAACGATCCCAAAAGCAAATAATTAAACGTTTAACAGGTAAGAATTATAAAAATTGTTCAAAGTGAGCACCTGCACCCGCGTTAAGACATGGGTACCAAAATTTGGCAATTTTGAGCACCGAAACTTCACTGATAACAAATAATAACCATTTTTAGTGGCGCCCAGCTGTTACTTTATTTTCTTCAATTTTAAATGGTGCTTTGAATAGAATGGCTAATATTGGGCAAGATGCGTAACATATTTGTGACTATAACCCAGTTTTTTCTCACAATTATCTTTGCAAGTATTTTACATACCTTACAAAAGGTTTTCAACTGCACCCGTGGCTCAGAATTTGACTTAGGCGTAGATTATAATGATACGTAGTCATAACTTTATATTTGCTAAATTTATTTATATAGTTTTGCATGAAATAAAGCTTGTTTGTCCAAGTAAATTAAAGGGTATGGGAATTTACCATTTCTTATCATATTTTAGCACGAAAGTGGTATTATGTTACAGTTTCGAGTCTCTACTTTCAAAATATCAAGTTTTTAATATAATTGAACCAAAGTTTCTATTTTTAAAATCCATTGGAAAATCACGAAAACTCAGTTTCGATATATCAAGAATTTTGTCTTGTCGAACTTGTTCGCCCGTTTGATGACATCACTATGACGTGAGGAAAATAAAACGCGGGAATCCTATACGCGCGAGCGCGAGCGCGAGCGAGGTATACGCGTCTCGAGCTCTATCCATGCTTCTCCCCTCTGGGTCTGATAGCGGAGAGAGTGGCACCATCTCGCGTGTGTGACGTCAAAAACAAGATCTCGCGTGTGTGACGTCAAAAACAAGAAAACGTAGCCTTTCTTAAAAAGTGGAATTTAAATAATTTCATATGAAGCATTTTCAAATGCATATTGCCCAATAACTAGAAATCGGAGAATTAAAAGCTTGATATTTTTGAATTCACATTAATTAATTCTATCTTTTGCTATAAATCAGAGGCTTTTCAAACGAAGCTTCTCATACCCTTTAATGAAAACACTAGGCCCTTACATTTGGACATATTTCAAGCACCTGATCTCGCAGTATAAAATAACGCTAAAGAATTGTGATTTTATTTAGTAATGCAACTCACGTCACGTTTGGAATATTTGTAAAAATGTTCGAATATTGCGCGAGAAATATCATTGCATAAATAGAAACTGTTTTGTTGTTCAACATAAGATATCCATGGTCCTTTTTCCCTTTGCCAACCTATTTAAAGAAACGAGAAATTTTTTTCTTCTTTGAAACATAATCATTAATTATTTTGACGCATTGCATCTCGGCTTTAATTTTCAATTCAGTCAAACAAGGTTAATTTATCGTTAAGTGCTCATGACGCCCGCATTCTTCGTTAACGGCCCAAATTGTTGGGTTTCGGTTGAATTTAAAGTTTAGAAAACCCGAATAATAACAAAATTTATTCTGCACTAAAATTGCTTGATTCTGCTGATGTAAATTTGAACTACAAAAAGAATTTTCATTAATATCTCAACTATTTACTGTAACATGTTTAGTTACCCTGATTTAATTATAAATCTTATTAAGCATCCTTTTACAATAATATCAAAGGATATATGTTAAACCTTTCCCTTATATTTAGTTAAGCCTTTAAATTGTTTGAAAATGTAACTCCTTGCTACTCCGTTATTATTAAATAGAATATTCCACTAGGAGCAGAAACTCTGTAAATAGGGACCGGCTCTGAATTTTGAGATAAAGGTTCCGGTTGTTCACGTGTCTGCTTAAAAATTACCTTTCGTAAGTCTACGGTCAAACCAGAGATCAACTCTTCGTCACCACCAAAAATAAGCAGCCGACATAATTTCACCAATAAAAGGCGTCGCTTCTTAGGCAATAAACAAAAACAGGATCTAGTTTCTCCAAAACCGTGGCCGGGCTTTTCAAAAGCCTTGTGAAAGGCTAAACTTTCTACTCCTCTTGGTACATTATCTTTGGTTATTATCGGAGAGAAGTTAGCAATGAACCATTTCGTTGAGTTCAGGCTTTTTACCACTTTTCGAAAGCTGCCCAATTTGAGGGAGTGCGGTCGAATGGGATTTCGGTCCAATGGAAAGGAACCGAATATTTAGGTTAGGTAATTTACATGAATTCAAATTCTTAGTGATAATAAAATTAATCTTGTTCTTTCACTTCACTCTCCTGGTAATTTTACTTATGAACTTGAGCTTTGTACGTTACGTACTGGTTTCATTAAAATCCTGAACGTCTGGTTCCTGTAAACAATTTAGTAATTTTATTAGAACGTTTATTAGCTTGATTAGGAATACATATGTTTCTTCTATCTACACTATGTATTACTGGTTTGCTATATTGTTTGTGAGTGTGTGTTAGAAAGATGAATAGAGTACCGAAACGTTTCTCTACAAAGAGCTAAAATAAGTATTAAACAAGTCGACCCAAGGGCTCGTAGTAGCAGCCACATTAATTTAGCACACAAATAAAATTAAAAAAGTTCAAAGACCCTAAAAAAATCAGAAGTGTCTGACCCCACAGATAAAAATTCAAAAGTATCCGACCCCTACAACTACTACTACTACTACTACTACTACTACCACTACTACTACTGTTACTACTACCACTACGGCTCGGGTCAAACTAAGAGCCTCATCGTATACTACGATGTGGCTAATAAAAGTAGATTCTTGAAAAAAAAATCAAATTGTAAAACTATTCGTCAAGGAATTCTTTGCTGAGGTTATAGTACCATTAAATTTTCGCAATATGGCCAAAAGTTAAGCGTGCGTTATGTGTCGCTTCAAATATGTACATCAGCAATCACGTGGTGCGAAAGACATTACATTATAGGCTACGTTCAGCAACTCACAACGGGGAAAACCCCGTTTTTACCTCTCCGAGTGACGATGACGTCACGGAGAGGTATTAAACTGGACGTATCTGTGTGTGTGTCTGTCTGTCATACGATTAAAATAATTAATACAAATTTTATATATAGCGTATTGTTGATCAGGGGAAGAAAGTCGTTGTATTCGGGTGTGGGTAGTAGGCCTAGTTTTGGTGTTGTTGTCCGAGCTAGAATGTTGCCGATCGAATAGAGGAAGTAGTAGTTGCGGAAGAATGTCTATATCAGATTTTCATGAATAATATTGTTACAGTGGTTTTTTAGATCTTAGTATGTAAACAGTTTTTTAGAACCCAATGTATTTTATTGAGTTCAGTCGAACGCCCTCTGCCCCCCAAGTCATGTGATAAGAGATATGATAAGGGATGTTTACCTGTCACGAAAGGGGTAAGATTATCGAGGATTTCAGGTGTGGTATTTACGGGAGTAATGTGTGTATTTTTCTAAAGGACTGACGATGAATAAAAGTGATATTAAACTAACTTAGAACTCGAAATTGTTTTTAAAGTCCGCGATTTATACCCACAACATCCTGCAACAATATGGCTAATCAGTTTGATTTTAATGACGAAGAAACGGTTAATGAATTCCATCCAATGGCTAAATTGCAGTAAGTGTAATAAAAAAATTCCAGAGGAAATATCTCTAAAATTTGTATGCATATATGTTTTCTTTGGATATACTGTTTTAAACGATATTTGTATTTTTGAATGACACAAACGCTCGCCAAATATCACACGTGACGTCAACTAGCTTGCTGATGGATGTACGCTGGCCACGCGTACGCGTTGAACATTTTTGTCCTTTATCACCACTAGCGGCCGGCGTTATTAATGCGAAGTGCAGATAGGCCATATTGTTGGCGTAGTTGAGGAGCTTCGCGTAATTGGCTTAGAGGGCGAAAATGTTTGCCTAGTGCAACGTAGCTTAACGGTTCCCGTGACGCATCGTTAATCGTACGATATGCACATGATAGGGGCTTCAGTAGTCTGGTTCCCTACTCTCGGTTTTCACAAGGAGGGGAGGTTTTGTTGGCGTTGCCATGACGACGGATTTGTTATGACAACAGATAGTAGAATTGTGAGATTTAAAGCTTAGGTGGAAGCACATTTTTAGGTCATATAGACCATTCCTGTAATTACTAGTAGAGAAACCCCCGTGCAGGGGTCTCTTCCGGATATTATTCCATAAAGAAGGGTTTTTAATTTTCTGGCCGCCATTTAAAAAGATGGCAACAAATCGAACCAAAAGACCATTCAGCCCGTCTACAGGTTAAAGGAAACTAGTGTACTAAATATTTGTGAAATCGGTTGAAACGCGCGGACTTTGTTGCATAGAGAAGACTTTTTATATTTCTGGGCGCCATTTATTAAGATGGCGCCGGATTGGATAAATATTTCTTGGTACGCGCCTAATACTTATGAGTAACGTTCCTGCAAATTTTCAGTCTTCTAGAGCAAGCGGTTTGGGCTGGGCGTGATTTATCAGTCAGTCAGGACTTTAATTTATATGGATATAGATAAGTTGGCAAGTCCGTACATCTACAATGGAATAGACGACCAATATTAATCTAGTTTAAGTCTTAGGCGTACTATGCTTCTATGCTTGAGTGTTCAAATTGTTATCTATAATTTAAAGATCTGAAACGTCTATTATTGCACCAGAATTATTTGCGTAACAATTATGCTGAAAAACCGGCATTGAGCAATTTTCCTTTCACATTTATTAAAAATGCTTCAAGAATTGATTGCTTAGTTAATTTTTAAGTTGAATTGAATTTAATAGTTACTTTTCATGGAGTACCTTAAAATACATGCACGTCATGCAGTTGTGAACTTGTGACTTGAAAATTAGGTGTAGTTATCAATGAAGAAGAAAAGCCTTTAAAGCACTATACCTTTCATGACTCTCGGCCATGGTCTCCAGAAGTGGTACAGCGACAGTACAAAACGTTAGAAAAATCATGATAAATTTCATCTCTCTTCATTGAATTACGCTTTCAAAACTAATGCGGAGTCTACTTGATTTCTCTACTCATTTGATAATATTATTTTGATAAAATATATTACATGAAATTTAATGCAAAGAAGTGAAGTTGAACTTAAGCCATGTTATGGCCATGTACTACTCTTCTTTCTTTACTAATATCGACTAAACTTGGAGCCGTTTAACATGTGTAAAAGGTTACAATAAACGTATTTGCGTACGTAATTATGTAGCGTTATCGATATTTTCTATCGGACATTCAAAACACAAACAAGTTTTACCTCTCCGAGTGACGTATGTCACGGAGAGGTTCTAATTTCGACGTGTCTGTCTGTCTGTCTGTCTGTGTGTGTGTGTGTGTGTGTCTGTCTGTTGTTATTGACTTACACCCCAGGGGACCGCGTTCGCAGTTTGCAAATCGGAGCAAACGTGTTCTCAATTTCCGGAAATTTCGAAAATTGTATTACACTTACAGGCTATTACTCCATTGCCTGTCTAACACCAGTATGTACACACTGGCTTCTAATCACCACCATCTTGTGGTCATTGTCCATCCCACATGGACACCAGTCTGTACATACTGGCTTCTAATCACCACCATCTTCTGGTCTTTGTTTTTGTCCATCCCACATGAACGCCAGTCTGTACACCTGGCTTCTAACACCACCATCTTCTGGTCTTTGTTTTTGTCCATCCCACATGGACACCAGTCTGTACACCTGGCTTCTAACACCACCATCTTGTGGTCTTTGTTTTTGTCCATCCCACGTGGACACCAGTCTGTACACCTGGCTTCTAACACCACCATCTTCTGGTCTTTGTTTTTGTCCATCCCACATGGACACCAGTCTGTACACCTGGCTTCTACTCCATCGTCATCGTTTGGTTTAAGACATTCGCGGCGATCAGCTAGGGTTACGAGAAACGTCTAGCCTCCCTAAGGTGGGATCGGCCACCAAAGGTTTTCGCAATTGCGGTTGTTCTTGCTTTGAACTGTATTTCGACACCCTTATTTGTGTAAGGCGAAGCAACCGGCGTATGCTTCATTTCAAACGCCAATATTAGTCAAGTCTCTCAAGAATGTTTAATTGTTCTTTATCAAAACGATGTAACGTTCAATAAGGCGAACAACTAACGAAGAAAATATATTATAATAGCTATAATTATATTTATTATATTTATTTTAGTATTTAAAGTAATCTTGTCTCTCAAAACAAAATTAATACGGAAAGGGTAAAACAGCAGTCTATGTGTTTGTCTGTGTGTGTCCGTCCGTTGTTACACTAGTGCTTCGCGTTAGCAGTTCGCCTTGTGTTGATGTGGAAAGAAATTCTACAAAACCTTAATATTTGGTTTTTTCATAATGTAAAATTAATATATGGAAATATTTTTCGTAATTTCGATGCCTTTAGTAGTTTTGTAGCTTTAAAGCTCTGTTTCATTTTGATATCCCAAGAATATTTTTTTATAATTATTATTTGAAATGGATGTTTATATATTACTTAAGCTATACTACATCTGTTTATAGCATAATCCTTTCGTTATTGATAACAAGAAGAACTCTGCTATGTCGGTCAAATGAACTTTTATTTGTCAATAGGCCTAGTGAACCCAAAAGTAAACGCTTGGGTTTGGTTTTCGTTTCTGTAATGCAGAGACATTAACGGTTCAGAGTGGGCCGAAAGTTAAATACACTTTTAAATAATCAGGCTTAGATTATATAGTTGAATAAGCATCATGGTAAAAATCTAGGCGGCGTTCAGCAGAGCTCAGCGATGTTAGCAATGTCATACAGAAGGGGATTTTGTTTTTGAATTTTGACGTCACAGCGCTGAGCCAGCGCGGTCACCAAAGAAAATGGTCGGGTTTTTGGATAACGTGACGTAAAACGCGTAGTTCTCAGCTTGGCGGTAAAAACATGGAGGTATTATTACAAATAGCTCTTGCTGATTCTGATGGGACTATACCTATTTAATTGGCGTGAAACCAGTTGATCACGCGAGAATTTTAAGAGACATGTTAGTCTTTCTAATTTTAATTATAAAAGTTGTTTTTATCTATCTCTATAAATATGTTATCATACAATTTTTGTTAAGCCTTGGTACCTTGCACGCTTTATTGCACTAGCGTAATTTTTAAAACACCGATGACCGGAGAAAAGCGTTCAGCAAAGCTATGACGACAGAGCTCACCGGTTAACGTTTTCCAAAATCCGCTGTCTTTTTTGGTGAGCTCTGCGGAAGGCAGCGCAGATCAGTGAAAGGTCTGATCGTAATCGGATTCTAGCTTCGTGTTTTCATGCGTTATATGGTGCGCAATTACTTTCAGTGCGTGTAGCCACAAATAAGCTTTGGTGTTATGTAACGTTAACAGTCATGTTGACAAATTAAGAAAATCGTCGAGTTGAAACGAGAGGATAGTGTTTACACGGCAACCCTGTTGTGAATCTGGCTTTGAACATAGACGGTATAGAGTTGAGGAGTAGAAAATTGGGCCTTAACAAACACGTAAAGGTAATATCACTCCAAAGTTTTATCTCTTCATTTCCCGTTTTTCCCCCATCGGATGATTTTAATGTGTACAAGTATATCCTTATTGGATGTAAAATTTCGTCTGATTTACAGTATATTCGCTATGCTTTGTATACCTCTTTAATATTTCCATAAAATTAACTTCAGTATTTGTTCATAAAAAAAGAAACATTTCCATATCTGGGTAAATAAGTTTGTAAGTAGGCCTCCTCTTGACTCGGAGAGGTAATATTTTGGTTTTCCCAACTTGTTTTTAGCTTCTACTCCTGTTATTTTCCATTGTATGCGTGCAAGGAATGATTATTCGGACTTGATAAATTTGGGTATATTGGCAATCAAAATATCAAATGGTTTTTCGCGCTTGATTAGGCCTAATCTCTATACTTTCCCATGTTTGTAAACAAACGGACAAGTTTTACTTATGCTAGTCGTGCATCTAGCGGTTATGTATTTTACCGAAAAGATCTAATACCCTTTTCAAATGCTAAATGATTTTCTTTGGATCGCCAAATCTTCTTTAGTATTATAGAGTGACTTATAGATAAAATTTGAAAAATTATTTATTTTTAAGGAAGATAAACAGTGTGATCTTCTTATTTAAGAAAAATATTTTCAACAATATTATAGTGTTTGGATTTAGCGTTGACTGCTACCCTTCTAAGCAAGTGTCGTCGTGGAAACTGTACCTACCACTTTCAAAGAGGTAGTTTGCTCTTTGATTCCCACAATATTCTGTCAAACTCTTCAGCAGTGAGAAGATGAGAAGCTTCTAACAGGGTCTTTAGTGAAACAATTGTTAATTTGCCATCATTCTGAAAAAAAAATGTTTCACATGACGCATTAAAAACTGTTTGATTATATAGCCCGTCTTTGATTTCATAAATTTGTATTTTAATCTAATTCTCATCGCCAACAGGAATTAAGAAGGTACACTGTTAAAACATTTTGTCCAAAATTGGATGTAAATGGATCCAAACGGCTGACTCTGAGACAGCACAGTTTTTCGTCTATTTTTGGATAACGTAATTTGTGTCCAAAAAAGGACGGTCAAATGATAAGCCAGATTTGGAGTCTCATCCAAAATTGGATCCAGAATCATCTTTTAAGGGATCAATTATTACCCAGAAATGGTCAGGATGTTATCCAATTTTTACGCAAGTGGGCAAAAATGTACTAGTATCCTTCCAATATTGGACTAATATCAAGCCAATATTGGACTAATATCAAGCCAATATTGGTGTAACACCTAACCTACATTGGACAAATGTCGAACAATATTGGGCTCATACGTAGCCAATATGGATGCTAGATTCTCTACTTCACCGAGTGATGTATGCTATGGAGAGGTTCTGTTCTCGACACATCCATCTGTCAGGGTGTGTGTGTTTGTGCCTGTCTGTCTGTTGTTACACCCCAAGGGATTGCTTTCGCAGTTTCCTTATCTGAACAAAAGAGTTCTCAATTTCCGGACCGTATTCACAGTTAGCGGAATTGTGGAATATTGAAAAACTATACAATCGCAGGTTCACTGACCACAATTCTCTTTTCTGTCATCCACAATCAAACTACACCATTATCTGGTCTTTTAGACAATCGCGAAAGAGACATATTCTAGGAGTCAAACGCCAATAATAGCTAGGTCCAAATGATAATAGGGAAAACCTCTCTTAAAACGATACAACTAAAAGTATAATAAGTAACTCTCGATAAAAATAAATAATATCAAATAATTTTTTATAAAATATTTGAGGAAAACCTATCTTAACCAAAACATCAGTAGTCAAAGTTTATATAGGACGAGTAAGGAAGATTGGGTCACTGGATACATTTCATAGTTTATATAAAGCGAGTAATTAAGACATATGAAGCTCTTTCCGAAGTTAATGTATGACGAGTATTGATATCGTTGGTTAATAAAAACGGAATAAAGAAGTCGTTTTGAGGTAAATAGCCAAAAGATGTTTCAAGCGTGACACTCTCTGAAATATTGTAGGTGGAGTGGATTTTTACCTCTCTGGGGAGAGGCTTTGTGTCTACGTGTCTGTGTTTTGTTGTAACTTCTGCAATTGCTTATCATTAAAGAGAAATGATTGATGAGAAATAGGTAAATATTTATGAAGGTGATCCTCAAATATCATTTCGGTCCCCCCTTTTTACCTAAACCCTTTTATATACCTTAACCCCTCTTTGTTCGAGTCTATGGTGTTTATGTTGAAATATGGATGGGTTTCGCACCAAGAATCGTAGGCATGCATTTTTGGATTAAAGCTACCATTTTTGAAACCTTACATCACTTCCCATCCAAATTTGTACTATTTGTTAAAGAGACGAAAACAGCGATATTGGATAGTTTTAGCACCAAGAATCGAAAGCATCCATTTTTGGGTTAAAGCCACCATTTTTGGGTTAAAGCCACCATTTTTGGGTTAAAGCCACCATTTTTGGACCCTTACATCACTTGCCATCGAAATTTGGATTACTTTTTGCAAATTTGGACAGTCATTGGACTAATTTTTCTAACAGTGTGGTTTCGATCCACGGACCTCTGGGTTATGGGCCCAGCACGCTTCCTCTGCGCCACTCTGCTGGCATCACCATTGTATGAACAAACTAACTTAAATTAAATAGCAAGTTCTATTTTGCATTAATTTATCAGAGCGTGGTCTCAATCCACGGACCTCTGGGCCCAGCACGCTTCCACTGTGCCACTCTGCTTACATCACCACTGTATGAACAGAATAACTGATATAAAAATAGCAAGTTCTATTTTGCATTAGATTAGTAGAGCGTGGTTTCTATCCACGGACCTCTGGGTTATGGGCCCAGCACGCTTCCTCTGCGCCACTCTGCTTACATCACCATTGTATGGACAAACTAACTGATATCAAAATAGCAAGTTCTATTTTGCTTTAGTTTAGCAGAGCGTGGTTTCGATCCTTGGACCTCTGGGTTATGGGCCCAGCACGCTTCCACTGCGCCACTCTGCTTACATCACCATTGTATGAAAAAACTAACTGATATCAAAATAGCAAGTTCTATGTAGCATCAGTTTAGCAGAGCGTGGTTTCGATCCTCGGACCTCTGGGTTACGCGCCCAGCACGCTTCTACTGCGCCACTCTGCTTACATCGCCATTGTATGAAAAAACTAACTGATATCAAAATAGCAAGTTCTATTAAGCATTAATTTAGCAGAGCGGCCTTTCGATCCTCGGACCTCTGCGTTATGGGCCCAGCACGCTTCCATTGCGACACTCTTCTTACATCACCATTGTATGAAAAAACCAACTGATATCAAAATAGCAAGTTCTCTGTAGCACCAGTTTAGCAGAGCGTGGTTTTGATCCACGGAATCTGCGTTATGGTCCCAGCACGCTTCCACTGCGCCACTCTGCTTACATCACCATTGTATGAAAAAACTTATTGATATCAATATAGCAAGTTCTCTGTAGCACCAGTTTAGCAGAGCGTGGTTTTGATCCACGGAATCTGCGTTATGGTCCCAGCACGCTTCCACTGCGTCACTCTGCTAGCATCACTATTGTATGAACAAACTAACTTACATCAAAATAGCAAGTTCTATTTTGCTTTAGTTTAGCAGAGCGTGGTTTCGATCCTCTGACCTCTGGGTTATGGGCCCAGCACGCTTCCACTGCGTCACTCTGCTAGCATCACTATTATATGAACAAACTAACTTACATCAAAATAGCAAGTTCTATTTAGCATTAGTTTAGCAGAGCCTGGTTTCGATCCACGGACATCTGCGTTATGGTCCCAGCACGCTTCCACTGCGCCACTCTGCTTACATCACCATTGTATGAAAAAACTTATTGATATCAATATAGCAAGTTCTATGTAGCATTAGTTTAGCAGAGCGTGGTTTCGATCCACGGTCCTCTGGGTTATGGGCCCAGCGCGCTTCCACTGCGTCACTCTGCTTGCATCACTATTGTTTGAACAATGAAACTTATATCAAAATAGCAAGTTCTATGTAGCATTAGTTTAGCAGAGCGTGGTTTCAATCCACGGTCCTCTGGGTTATGGGCCCAGCACGCTTCCACTGCGTCACTCTGCTTGCATCACTATTGTTTGAACAAACAAACTTATATCAAAATAGAAAGTTCTATGTAGCATTAGTTTAGCAGAGCGTGGTTTCGATCCACGGTCCTCTGCGTTATTGGCCCAGCACGCTTCCACTGCGTCACTCTGCTAGCATCACTATTGTATGAACAAACTAACTTACATCAAAATAGCAAGTTCTATTTTGCTTTAGTTTAGCAGAGCGTGGTTTAGATCCTCTGACCTCTGGGTTATGGGCCCAGCACGCTTCCACAAGCGCCACTCTGCTGGCATCACTATTGTATGAAAAAACCCACTGATATCAAAATAGCAAGTTCTCTGTAGCACCAGTTTAGCAGAGCGTGGTTTTGATCCACGGAATCTGCGTTATGGTCCCAGCACGCTTCCACTGCGCCACTCTGCTTACATCACCATTGTATGAAAAAACTTATTGATATCAATATAGCAAGTTCTCTGTAGCACCAGTTTAGCAGAGCGTGGTTTTGATCCACGGAATCTGCGTTATGGTCCCAGCACGCTTCCACTGCGTCACTCTGCTAGCATCACTATTGTATGAACAAACTAACTTACATCAAAATAGCAAGTTCTATTTTGCTTTAGTTTAGCAGAGCGTGGTTTAGATCCTCTGACCTCTGGGTTATGGGCCCAGCACGCTTCCACTGCGTCACTCTGCTAGCATCACTATTATATGAACAAACTAACTTACATCAAAATAGCAAGTTCTATTTAGCATTAGTTTAGCAGAGCGTGGTTTCGATCCACGGACCTCTGCGTTATGGGCCCAGCACGCTTCCACTGCGCCACTCTGCTGGCATCACCATTGTATGAAAAAACCAACTGATATCAAAATAGCAAGTTCTCTGTAGCATCAGTTTAGCAGAGCGTGGTTTCTCTCCACGGACCTCTGGGTTATGGGCCCAGCCCGCTTCCACTGTGACACTCTTCTTACATCACCGTTGTATGAAAAAACTAACTGATATCAAAATAGCAAGTTCTATGTAGCATTAGTTTAGCAGAGCGTGGTTTCGATCCACGGAATCTGCGTTATGGTCCCAGCACGCTTCCACTGCGCCACTCTGCTTACATCACCATTGTATGAAAAAACTTATTGATATCAATATAGCAAGTTCTATGTAGCATTAGTTTAGCAGAGCGTGGTTTCAATTCACGGTCCTTTGCGTTATGGGCCCAGCACGCTTTCACTGCGTCACTCTGCTAGCATCAATATTGTATGAACAAACTAACTTACATCAAAATAGCAAGTTCTATTTAGCATTAGTTTAGCAGAGCGTGGTTTCGATACACGGTCCTCTGGGTTATAGGCCCAGCACGCTTTCACTGTGCCACTCTGCTTACATCACCATTGTATGAAAAAACTAACTGATATCAAAATAGCAAGTTCTATTTAGCATTAGTTTAGCAGAGCGTGGTTTCAATCCACGGACCTCTGGATTATGGGCCCAGCACGCTTCCTCTGCGTCACTCTCCTTGCATCACTTTTGTATGAACAAACTAACTGATATCAAAATAGCAAGTTCTATTTAGCATTAGTTTAGCAGAGCGTGGTTTCGATCAACGAACCTCTGGGTTATAGGCCCAGCACGCTTCCACTGCGCCACTCTGCTGGCATCACCATTGTATGAAAAAACCAACTGATATCAAAATAGCAAGTTCTCTGTAGCAGCAGTTTAGCAGAGCGTGGTTTCGATCCACGGACATCTGCGTTATGGTCCCAGCACGCTTCCACTGTGACACTCTTCTTACATCACCATTGTATGAAAAAACTAACTGATATCAAAATAGCAAGTTTTATTTTGCATTAGTTTAATAGAGCGTGCTTTCGATCCACGGACCTCTGGGTTATGGGCCCAGCCCGCTTCCACTGTGACACTCTTCTTACATCACCGTTGTATGAAAAAACTAACTGATATCAATATAGCAAGTTCTATGTAGCATTAGTTTAGCAGAGCGTGGTTTCGATCCACGGAATCTGCGTTATGGTCCCAGCACGCTTTTGGTATGTTGAAGTCTCCAAACAAAAGTATGTCGCCCATGTAAGTATTTAGGGGATATGATAACAGCGTACTTAATTCTTCGTATCGACTGGCCGGCATAGTTGGGGTAAGTACAAGGTGCCTATTAATAATTTTGATTGATGAGGAAGTGCAACTTCGATAAAGACTGCTTCAAAGTCTCCGTCTAATTCATGGCGTCTGAGACAGTTAACATTGCGAGAAACGGCTATAATAGGTCCTCCACCGTAACCACGGCGGTCTGTTCGATGTACGGCAAAACTGTTGGGGAAGTCGTCAGGGCTAAAGCAATCTTCGGTAAGGAATGTTTCAGTTAAACAAAATATTTGGGAATTTATACAAGGAAAATTGGCAAAGAATTCATCGGTCTTGGTTCGTAGACCGCGAACATTTTGGTATGTTATGTTGATGTTATTGGTCAATATGGCTGCTGTTACTGACGGTCAGCGAGTCTATTATATCTGTGATTGAACGTGCGTCTTTTGGTACGAATTTCTGGTCTTCCTTCAATGATCCATAAAAGTCGGTAATTAAATTGTCTATGGGGAAGATATCCGGATCCCGGAGTTTGTCGAATTCGTTGTCATGAAAAGAGGAATAACTTGGATATTTTGTGTTCATGCGGGTACATTTGACCGTAGTTAGATTGGTATCAGATTGGATAAAATTCTATAATTCCTCGTTTGTTACCATGTTTGGGAGTCTCGGCACAAAGATAGCTTTTTTATAAGGTTTTTTATTCCCAGTAGTTCGTGTGATTGCTTGTAGGGTATCTGATTTTTTCCCTCCAATCAGAAGTGTTTTCTGGCGGTTTCTGGGGGGCGGATTGGGAGCTTCGTTAAGTTTATGCTTTGCTGAAGGTTGTATATGACGTTTTTGTATTTTTTTGGAGTCAGGTTTGGTTTTTATGGCCATGGAGTAATTTTTCTTTGCTTTTGAGTGTGTTACTGTAATAAACCCGCTATCATGGGTGTCGAATTCCTCTGGTTGACTTGGTTCTTTATTAAAATTGGCCTATTACATAAACTAGCGAGATTGGACAAGATACTTTCGTTCTGGAGTTTCACATTGTCAATTTCCACCTTTAGGGATATATTTTCGGTTTTCAGTTCAATAATATTGAATTGGAGAGATTTTATTAAATTTGTGAGTTACTGCAGTGCCGAAAACGTGTGGTCAAATACACTGTCTTTCGTTCTGCTAGAGCTCTTCAGGGTCATAAATGAGTTTAAGATCGCTGGTAAATCGCAATTATCGGTCCCTGTATGTATTAGTTTTTCGTCATTTAGGTCCGATTCATTATCAGATATCGCGCATAAGTTGGTTTTAGCTGGGGGGGTATTTATGCCTTGTTCGCTGTAACGGTTTGATTTGCAGGTATTGCATTTAAAAATGCTTTGACCTTTGTCATTGTAGAACGCAGGAATGTCATCCGTTCTTATGTCATAGCAGACGGTATGAGAGTTCTGGGTGCAAATTTTGCATGGAATATGTTTTTGCTTACCAGATATGCCGTGGTTGCATTTGCTGCAGAAGCCATTTGGTCCTGGTATTCCCAACGATTTTTTATCGATGGGTGCCACTTTCTTGGTTTGGTTATCGTCTTTTACAGCGCAAACGTCCGCCATGAAGTTAAGCGAAAGACAGGCGTCCGGCGCTAAGCCTTGCGATAAAAGATTTGTTATTTTAACGCGGTGAGGACGTAGCAGTTTTAAATGCGACTTATCCGAGCAAAGAACTAATTATGAAAATAATAAAAAATGTTATTTATATAATAAGTAACGAAGTCGTCGATTAATAAATGTTTTAATAACTTAAGTTTTTACAATTTTCATTGTGATTTTTTTTAAATTCAGACATATTAGAAATAGATTTTACATCATAAGGCAGACTATTCCAGATCTTAATTGCCGTAAGGCTGACACTTTGATTACTAAATCTATTACAGTATCTAGTTGTATTTAATTAGTTTCGCTACCACGAGTACAATGTTTGTGATTTACATTTAAAAATAATTCAGATAAATAATCAGGTACTTTGTTTGTAAAAACTTTAAAGACAAAAAGTAAAAGTGCCCAAGTATGCTGCTCTTTTATAGTGAGCCAATTTAATTCGTTACGCGCTTCCATAGCGGATGATCTTTTCTTACGTTTAAAAATAATTTTCGCACATTTGTTTTGCATCACTTGTAGTTTTTTCCCATAGGGAGCGGAACAGTTATAATATAACAGATTACCATAGTCAAATAGTGGTTGTATTAAGGCGGTGATTAAGGTTTTGGCAATATTTACCTCCAAGGATGACAATAGAGGGTATAACAGTCATAGTCTTTTGTTAATCTTGCTTATTGTGTAGTCGATATGTATACCATTTGAAAGATCTTCATAGAAGTAGTATCCAAGGTATTTAAAAGATTGTACCCGCCGGATATTAGAGTTTCCTAATTCGGAAATATGTTGGACCTTCATTTTCATAAATTTAGTTGGGGCGATGATCATGAAGACAGTTTTGGAGACTTTAACTTCCATTCCTTTTTGTTTAAGGTAGTGAATAAAACAGTTGATATCGGCTGCTAACCTTTCTGTTAACGTAGAACTTTGGATTTATATCCGAGTATTGCAGTGCCCCATCATCTGCATATTCATATAGGTTTGCTGATTGTAAGCATTTGTGGTGATGTCTAGTATACAGATTGAACAGAAATGGTCCTAGTACACTACCCTGTGGCACGCCTGATTTTATGTCCAGGTAATCCGAATAAGTATTGTTTGTGTACACCATTTGAGTCCGATTTTCCAGGTAAGATTTAAACCATTAGAGAATATGCAGCCAGTATAAGGATCCAAGATGGCGGCCACTCAAGGGGGAGGAGTCGGTTTTTCCCGGTTTCCTCTCTTTACCCTTTGATTGATTGATTGTATAGGCTTATAACAAAAGATGGTTTTGTAGGAATAAAGACCATAATATAAAGTAAAAAAGTTATTTTATTTTCTTTAAAAGTATAGGTTCTAATATTTAAGACATTTTTTCAATTTTCATTTTAAAATGAATTTGATTTATTCTAAAATAATTCCTTCTATCTTCGTAAGGAAGAAGATAAATTTTAATATTATTTTTAAATCTTACGTAAGTCATTAAGTTTTTCTTTGATATACAAAGCGTTAAGTTGTTTTCTAATGTAGAGTTCCAAAACTAATCTTTCGAGATCTTTAGTTTTGACTTTAAAGGTATGATAAAGTTCTTCCGGGTTTTCTTGAGGTTTTTCCGGTGGATTTTCCTCAGTCTTGACGTTTATATTTTTGGTGTACGTTTCTGTTTCATCAATGGTAAAGGGTATGTTTTTAGTATGCCCACCTCTGATAAAATTACATTTAGGGAAATGTTTTAAATGTTCTTCGTAAGGATTATCGGTCGGTTTCCATGCTAGCAAAATCCCGTTGCATTCGAAGCATTGTACTAGATCATCGGTATGTAATGAATAAAATCCCGCTCTGCTTAAAGCTTTTTTATAGTTTTCATCTTGTGGCCAGGAGTAAAAAGAGTGATATCTTTGCAGCTCGGAGTTCATGATACTGAATGAATATGATGATAGGATTATCTGAGTTATATCCTCCTTAAATTTACTACCCCCCCTTTATTACTTTCCCCCTTCCTTAATATACGAAATAAAAGAAAGCAGTATTAAAAAAGGTGACACATTTATTTTTTAAAAATACAAAAGAGATTACAAAGAGTATTTTCTAACAAAAGGATTAAGTTAATCTTTACGGGCGCGCTTCAACATGTTTGTAACAATGACGTCATTTTTCAAGCAATCTCGTCCAAACTGTCGCATGAATGATTTGTGGCTCTTTCTTTTTGTTCTTTGTATTATATACATAATACAATATAGTCCGCATGTCGAACTTGACAAGTTTTGAAGTCTTCTTTTGTTAAAGGACCATTTTCTTGAATTTCTTTTAACAAATTCTTTAATCGAGGGGAGAAAGTTCCCTAAAGCCAAGGAGTCAAAGTAATAACCCCTTCTGTTTCCATCAAAGTAAACGGATACCCAGTCAATTTTTTCGGGTAATAAATCACTTGGGTAAACACCTAGGAAATGTGGCGTGAATCGTAGAAATCGTGTTATCTGATCGGCGTTCATTATTTGTTTAACAAACGATTGACACGTTTCTATTTTTATCTATTTGTAACAAAGCCTGGAATTCGGCTAATACGATACAACTAAGCGTATTGGCCGTGGGTTTTTCAAAGCCCAATTCTAATCTTAATTGTCCTTGTTTCGTGGGACTCCAATGATCTGAATGACTCGCGTAACCGTCAGGTGTTAAGTCTAAACAGTAAATGGCGTAACCCGAGGCAAAGTCGTCCATAGAGATATTGTTCCCCTTGTCATTGTATTGGCACTTTGACCATCCTTCAAGTCGGCTAGGAATTTGATGATCCGATAATTTTAAATTGCAAACTGTTCCAAGTTTCTAATCCTGTAATATTTTACCCCGTTAAGTCCCTAATTTTAACTGTAAATCAATCTCAATGTAGAAACCTCCGGAACCGAAAAATATTAAGCTGCTGTTAAGAACAATATCAAGCTTATTAAGGATTTTCGTTTAAAGTTCAAGGCTACGACCAAGAAAGGTGTGAAAGGACGGAGTTCAATACTTTTTCCTTTCGTAAAAAGGAAGGTAACCCCTTTCGTATTCTATACAATGGTATGTAAGTTTGCTGTAATACATTCGGTGTACGTAGGATTAGAGATAAAGATCATAATATAAAGTAAATAAGACAAGAATGAAGACTATGTTTTGGTCTGTTCTATTGTAATAGGGTTAGTTAGCGAAGTATTTGGAGGCCAGTGGCTACTTGCATATAGTGCATTTCTGGTTCTTATTGCTTATTATAGATTTTTTACATACAATACAAATTAATATGATTCTCAGTTGACGAATTTAAGTAAAAGCCATTTGATTAAGTGTTTGATTTATTGTATAATAATTTCTTCAATCTTCGTAAAGAAGATAAAAATCTGAATATTTTTTTAAAAATTTTACTTACGGCATTAAGTTTTGCAAGTAATTAAATTTGCTAGTTATACTTACGGCAGGTGTGAAAGGAGGGAGTTTAATACTTTTTCCTTTCGTAAAAGGGAAGGTAACCCCCTTTCGTATTTTTACAATGGTATGTAAGTTTGCTGTAATACATTCGGTGTACGTAGGATTAGACATAAAGATCATAATATAAAGTAAATAAGACAAGAATGAAGACTATGTTTTGGTCTGTTCTATTGTAATAGGGTAAGTTAGCGAAGTATTTGGAGGCCAGTGGCTACTTGCATATGGTGCATTTCTGGTTCTTATTGCTTATTATAGATTTTTTACATACAATCCAAATTTATATGATTCTCAGTTGACGAATTTAAGTAGAAAGCAAAAACTTCCGTAATATTTCCCATTCATCTGTCACTTCCTCCTTTCATATCTCTATGGGCTTATAGATGTAGGCCCTAATTTAAAGTAAAAGAGCTTTTCATGAATAAAGATTACAATATAAAATAAATTTACTCCTCTATTTTATTTTGCTATAAAAGCAAAAGATCTAATTATAAAATGAAATTGATATAATATAAACTAATTTCTCCAATCTGCGTAACTACGGTATAAATTTAAATACTATTATCAAGTAACAATACAAGTCAGTTTCACTAAAGAATATCTGAGCCTAGATTGTCACATCTATGTCATAGTGGAGGGGGGAGAAGTTAGTATACTCCCGTCACGACTGTATTATCTATGCAGTTAGCCCTTTAAGCAGAGTTAACTTCTTAATACAAAGGTAATTAAAATTGCGTTGTATAAAATTTATTTTGGAGTATAGGCCATAGTTTACCATTCTTTATGACTCTCATGATAAGTAGTACTTGATTTATTCTAAATTAACTTCTTCTATCTTCAAAAGAAAGTTCGTATTAACTATCATTAAATTTAGTGTAAGGCATTAAGCTATTTTTTAATTTAAACTGCTAAGTCAAATATTTTTGAGATGTGTGGTTTTGAAATTAAAAGTAATTACCAATTCAATTGATCATTTTCCTATATCCCTTTGTTTTTTCTTCGTTGACATCGAAAGGTTTGTTTGCTGGTTCAGCGTATTTTCCATGGAAATCAATGCTGAATTGTATGTTTATCGTTCGGCAAGCGGCTCTTATAGAGTTTCCCATGCTGCAAACGTTCCTTTATATGATAGACCTTATATATTGTCAGGTAGAGAATAAAACCTTGCATTACTTAAAGATCTTAGATCAGTGGCTTCTCTCTCGCTCGCAGTCCATGGTACTGAGAAAGGTACTGAAGCTATTATAGTATCTACCCGTTATACGAAGGTATTTACTACCCCTTCCCCCCCCCGCAAACCAAGTTTTTGAGATGTTTACCCCCCAATAACCCCCCCCCCCATCTGTGACGTATGCAATATCTTTGAAAATATTCTTATTTTAATTAAAGAGGACCATTTTAAAAAATGTACATTATACAAACTAACAATTACGAAAACCGTTCTCCTTTATGATCTATTATTATGTATGCCAATAAGAAATCCATATTTAAATGCAATAAACTTAACTTTAATTTTTAAAATTTTACACTATTAGCGTAAAATTTATACTGTCCTCGTTCTGGTATACGAAATCAGCGTATAAAAGGCTCTTTTCCAATGCGCACGGACGATGACGGGCTAACGTGTTTCTTTGGTGGTCATAGAGACAGGTGGCACGTGTCTCACCTTCTATATCCATGGCCTTTGGACAATCCACATCATTCAAATTTATGACTTCTTTATTTAAAATATTAAAAAGAAAGAAACATTTTTGATTACCCTTGCAATATATACGGTCTGCGAACCGGGTACCTAACATGAGACAGCGACGAAGATTGTGATAAGGCGTTTCTCTTCGTCCAAATGAGATTCCGTGTAAGTTTCTGGTGATGTAGCTATTGAGTCGTTGTGTAGACGAAGGTAGCGTAGATTGACTATAAGGCGGTAAAAATATCCATGACACTATTCCTGGAATTTTAGTAACAGTAGCACAACTTGGTTCTTTAACTATCAGATCGCCTGCGAGGTTGCATTTTTCGTCCTTCCCGTGTAGATACTCAAAGTCAACTACTACAGATTTCATGTTATCTAGAAGATAGTTTCCTAAATGATGATTCTCCAAATGGTTGGAGTGCGGTTTATATACTTTTCAAGTCCTTTCACTCAATATATTAGCTATAGAATATAAATCACATGACGGAAGGTGGTAGCATGCTGAAACACGTATGATAATAGCTCTTAAGAGGTCCAATCGTTGCCCTCAAATTAACAAAAGAACTGTGTTTTCGACAGAAGATTAAAAATGCAGAGACAGCAATCTCCTTTTAATGTCAGGCGGTCAAACATTCTCCACAAAAGGTATATTGACAGATGTCTTAAAAGGGGATGTAAAGGTAAATAATGAACCCATGGCTAAATTTATTAGACAGATAATTATAGTTTTGTTGAGCCTATGTACCCTTAAAGCATTAACGTCTAAAGTACCAAGAATGCGTACGAGATCTTAAATAAATCTTCAAACTTTTCTTCGTGATATTTTGTATACTAGTTTTTAGCTAACGTTTCAAAAACTTTAACATAAGAATACGCCTACAGTCAAACCATTCAGCAATGAGAAAAAATAGGCATTTCAACGTTTCTTATTGTATTGTGTATTTTATTACAATTGTGTATACTAGATTTAGCTAAGGTTTCAAAAACTGACATAAAAATACGCCTACAATCAAACCATACAATTGTGAAAAATAGATGCTTCAAAGTATTTCGGAAAATGTGTAAAAATGATTAAGCGGTTAGACGAGATCTTTATGAATTTTCATAATTATCCGACAAGTTTTATCACGTTTTTAAATTTTTACAATTTTTTTCTATACTTTTTTCATTTCTCTTTGGAGTTTTTATCCAGGTAAATTCCAATAGCTTAATTGAAACTGAAAACCACGAAAACTATGTCTATAATTACAATGTCTATATTAGTGAGTAGACTAGCATATATTTCTACAGGAAATAACCTAATGGCTAAGTACCCCAGTAGGAGCTATGTCACGGTCGCGACCCTGATACATGGAAAAACTAAAAGCGTTAAAAAATCATATGTTTTTATTTAAATTCCTCTTTTATATGGGTTTTTTAGAACATTTAAATGCTGTTTGGTTTAAATAACCATGATGGCCATATAATTTTATTCTGTTCGAGTCTCCATTTGCCTGTTTAACCAATCAGAGTTTGGTTGAATTATCTAATTTCGTTATTGTGTATCATATGGTACAGATGACAAAACTAAAAATCCAAAGACATTGTGAAGTATAACAACGCGAATGCGAAACACTATGTAGTAACAATCATAAATATGAATGTTAAAATTCAAATTTGGTTTTTTTTTTTCATTTTATGCGAAATTTCTCAATAGTAACGAATATGTTTTTCAAAACCCCGATTAACCGTAGGTACATACGTTATTATAGCAAAATAATTAGATTGTTTATCTCATATTTAACGTAAGAAATAAAATTATCAGAAGAAAAGGCAAAACCAACGTTCATGCTAAAAAGTCTGCCAATTGAATTAACGCCCCCAATTCCTACTAAGCCACAGAGAATGTTAAAAATATATTTAAGTTATAAAACTAAGCGAACTTTGCAAATTACTCTACTGAAGAACAAGTACAAAAAACCCCCTCTTTAACTACCTTTTCTTATTTTTAGGGAGGTACTGGTTAAAAATGTTTAGGTATCTAGGATACCCCTGACAATTTATTCATATGATAGCAAACACTATTCTTAATGCAAGTGGTAAAACAAAGAATAAATAGAAAATGAATACAAGCGATGTTAGAATTGCGTTTCCACCCCCCTCTCCCACAAATAGTAGATATACTACGCCTGGTTTTTTAACCTCTGTGAGTGCTAGAGTACATCAATTTTAAAGGAAATAGTGAACTATTCCATAATACACAAGGTTGTATAAATGGATAATTCTAGGTCTGAGTAATCAGTTGGATTTAATGATAGTTTTTAGTTTTAGAAACATTTGTAAAAATAGGGAATACCCCACTGTTACAATATTAACTTATTATAACATAATAAGGACATATAGCCATTTATAAAATAAATTCAGTTATAAAAGTTTACAAGTTTTTTTTAACTTTTCATAATTTTAATATTTTTTTTTAACTTTATATTTTTAATTATTTTGCCTTTTTTATTAACTTATTTTAAAATTATTTTACCTTTTTTAAAATTTTTTTTCAGTTGTTTTCTTCGAATATTTTTGAACACTTTTGTATAGCTTTTTTTTAATTTTTTATATTTTTCATGCATTCTAATAACTACCAAAAAATGTCGAAGTTGATGAATATTTAATAATCACTATTACGAATGTAAAAGCCATTTAAGGTTATAACCCAATTCTAGCATGCGGCGGGAGGATAGAAAATTGATTCAGAAGTTCAAGTCTGACTTCGAAGCGAAGTCAGTTATCCATCCCTTATAGGGATGCCAAATAATAGGGGAAAGTGTCGGACTGCCATATTTTCCTGCCTTTGCCTTACTTGACATGCATTTCGAGACGCTCAAGCGCTCGAGAGGTGTTTAAAATGGTATCAGCCAATAGATATGATGTCATTCTTCCCGAAATACGCTCGTACGCCACCAAACGGGAGAATTGGCATGAGACTTATCTCAAGGAAGAGTCACAACCTCCGCGCTCTGTTCTATTTTCTTTTTGTGTTATTTTTCGCGTTTGAACGAGGTTGAAGTGGTTTAAACGTTAGCACGTCGAATTCAATTAAAAATTCTGCAGAGGTTCTTGAAATCATCATTTAATTCAAAAAGCACATCGTTAAAATCCTTTAGAATTTCGTTTTAACTTAGGCCCTGGGTTGTCATTATAAGCTTAAACGTTTTAATACTAGTAATAACATCAAATACCCCAACTAAATTAATACAATCATGTACATCATCAAATTAATTGTGACGATAAACTGCAGTGGCCACGGTAAGACTCAGTCAATAGCAGCTAATGTAAAATAAAACCGCCCTATTGGAGTCTACCCATTCAACCGAATACCACTGAGAAGAATCCCATTCGTCCTAAAATTTCTAGCCCATTTTTTAAATTATGCCTAATGGCGGTTTTCTATTAAAAGGGAATATTGTCCCATTCAATCGAATAAATTGGAAAGAAATTCTCTTCAATCGAAAGTTTCCAGCTAGTATATGTTTATTGATTTCGAAGTGGTCTGCGTCCCACCGTGGTCTAGTGGTAAAGCGTCGGATCGTCACGCGGAAAATCTTCGTTCGAATATCCATCAGGAAAGTGAGTTTACTAGTATCGAATATAAAATATAATTCTGAATAATCGATAATTATCGAATTTAATTTCCTTGCAGGTGCGGAATTTAGAAGGCAAATTTATATCAGCCAGTATTAAGGATTTCACAACGAGAAATATAGCAATGTTAAGTTAGGTAAGTAATATTTTATAATCATTTAACAATGTTACGCCTTTTCCAAAATATTGATGTTTAGCTTCATTGACTTCTCAAATAATATGCCTTTTCCAAATCATTACTGTT
>JAEQBA010004241.1:0-21349 GCA_019434445.1 Phalangium opilio
AACAAATTGACTCAGATTTAATGAGTTTAGATTGACTTTAGATATCTTTTAAATTTCGTATATTAAGCAAATATGCATAGTGTCTGATGGTTTATTATCGATGCGGAAATCGTGATAGGAATGTTAAAACATTTAGATCCGTTCAGAATTTGATTAATTTGCATTTATTAAAAACGGGACTTAAAGTTGTCCAGACTTGAAAATAAATTATTACGAGCATGTGCAGGGGGCAAAATTAATCAAAATTATCAAAATGTGTTTATTACTCAGTGATGAAGTAATTGTAACTGTAATTGCGCAAAATTTTGTAATGGTACATAAAAAGAGTTATACATTCATTTATATTACTGGTATCTCCATCCATCCTAATCCCTTTGAAGCCGACTCTATCTTGTCCATTATCAATAGAAAACCACTCGACAATTGTTTCAAAAGATGCGACAAAGACAAATACATATTAATAAGATAATAATATTGCGTTTCAGATTGGTAATCACGTGGAGTAATAACCCAACCTTGAAATTCGTATATTGTAGATCAAGAACGATTTGTGTATCACGCGTTATTATGTCTAAATGTTTCTGTTATCTACAGCGCAACGGTTCCTCGTTATCTATAGTACACCTTCTCGAAGGTATAATCCTTTATATAATTCGTTCAATGTTTACATGAATATTTTGGAATTATGGCGATTTAGTAACTTAATGAACCGCCATTTTCCCAGATGGTTGCCAAAAAAAGCTTTCTTAGTGACCAAATTACTTGAAACCGCAACATAACAAGTTCCATAGTTGTATCTCAAGTGGTTCTGGGGACACAGTCAATTTCACAATAAGTTCTGTTTTAGTCATGACCAACAGCATATTCAAGGAATAATGAAATACATTCCTGAACCGTTTCCGTAACCAGTTTTAAAGTCAAGTGGCGACTATGGTAAGGGATTAGCTACATAACCGAGCCTTGGACAAGTTCAAATTGGGCCAGAAATATAATTCGCATCCCTTCTAAGCTTTGAAAGTCCCTGACCGACTTTTTTTTGCCTTCTCTTTTAACTATAAGCTTCTATCTCCAGCAGAGGCAATAGTTATATATCTTCTTACGTAACTGCGGATTGTTTATTGGGAGAGTAACGTATTGGGGAACACAATCATTCAACACACAACTCTTTCGTCGAGATGAAATTACGCGGACCTACTTTCGGTTCCGTCTTCCCATGCAAGAACAGTTGGTTTAATTTAAAGAAAGGAAATAAAAAAAATTGGTATAGTTTCAATCTGGACGTTTATTTCATTCCATATGGTTTGAATCCTTAAGAAGTCACGTGGTGGTTTAACGGCGTTGTATTACTAGGTTTAGCCATAAGTTCATAAGATATGTTCGTCCATAAGTTTGTCACTGGTTACAAACTGGAGCTTGTCATGAAGTGATTGAAGTGGGTCATAGATTCAAGGTAAAGCGACGCCTGGTCAGGCGCTGTCAAAGGCTTAGTACAGACTAAATAGGAACTAGATGGAAGTCCTGCAAAATTAACAACCGAGTGTAGGACTTCAATTCTCGCTTCTGTCGTTCTCGAACTAGCTCTCAGTAAGCCTCTAGCATTACGAAGTATAGGTAGTGTCAAGTATACTTATGGAGCATATCTTATAAACTTATGGTTTATTTAGAGACCATATGGAATATGAAACAAACAACCAAAAAAAAATATTTTGAATTAAACATTTTCTATCAGCATGCACGACTTTAGGAGAGTCTATATTTGGTATAATTTATGATTTGAAAAAAAAACCCACTTAACAAGCCTTATCTGCGCCATGAATTTTACTGTATTTTTCATATCTAGAAAGGGTTTTGAACGATATTTACGTTCCTGCCTGCCAGAAGTGGCTAAAATATCTTATCTCGAGTGACCTTTCGGAAGCGTTAGGAAATACGCAAAAGGGATAAATTTAATCTAGACCCAAAAAAAAAATCCGCCGGTTTCTTAAATAATTAATTTTACGCGTTATCTTACTAACAGATGCCGGGTTTCCAACAATATACCTGCTTAAATAAGTATAACACTTCCTATACTTCGCAGCTCCAGAGACTTATATCTCGAGCTAGTTCGAGAACGACAAGCGAGAATTGAAGTACTACACTCGGCGGTTAATTTTGCAGGATTTCCATCTTCATATTTAGTCTGTACTAAGCCTTTGAAAGCGCCTGACCAGGCGTTGCTTTACCTCGAATCTATGACCTACTTCAATCACTCCATAACAAGCTCCAGTGTGTAACCAGTGACAAACTTATGGATGGAACATACCTAATAAACTTATGATACGAAATATTGGAGACACGCGCCGTCTAGTACTGTATCACGCGATTGGCTACTGGGCATTATCTGAAAATTCGGTTGGTGTAAAAAAAAAATAAGAAGAAAAAATAAAAGGGGGGATATTATAGGAATAGTTGAGTAAACTGTAGCCTTCAGGTCGCCTTGTCTCAGGTGCTAAGATTTAGCGCAAGAATTGAAACGATCTTACATCACGCGAACACACTCTATCGAAAACTTTTAAACAGAAGGAAAGCAACCGCCGCGTGGCTATCGGAAAATGATCGTTTCTATCACGATACGGGGATTGTTTCCTGAACCCCTTTCAGTTGAGTGAAGATTCAACTCAATGGGAACAAAAAAAAAATTAAAAATTAAATATCTTCCTTCCCGGAAAATGGAATTAGGAAACCGTATAACACTTAATCATTTCCTATACGGGTTTTCCAGAAATTAGAATATCAATTGGGTTATATCCTATGTATGTATAATTATGGATTTCAAGATAATACACGTATTAATTAAAATGTGTTAAAATATTCAGAGCGCTTTCCATGGAATTAGGAATTAGTTTGAAATTTAAACCCACACTTGAAGTTTTGAACTACTGTTATGCAATCCAAGCTTATTTCATGGGATATCCTATTTCCTCAATAAAAATGTTTAATTCTTTGAAGGATAATTTCAATTAAATGACATAGCTGTATTTAAATTAAAATTATTATATTGGGGAGTATACTTGCAAAGGTATTTTAGTGCCACGTGCAATTCAATATTGATCGCGAAATTGTTTAAACTACCTGTATACAAGGTGATTGTGATAAGTCTGACCAATATAAATTAAAAAATTTCAAAGAATATGTGGTCTACAACGTTTAGTTGTCACCATAAACACCATGTACAATGGTAATTCATTAAAATGAACATTGGCGATAACATAATACGGCATTTTAACGTCACGTGCTATTCAATATTCATTTAAAAAAAATTAAACTACCTCATACATCTCGGTATTTCTTTGAAATATCTTAACACGTCGTCAAAATGTTACGACATTTGACATAAAACCAACCTCATTATTGATTCATACACACGTTTGGGAAAATCCGATAGTAATACTGCATATTTCCATAAAGATAAAAAAAACCAACTTAGGTAAAGCCCGGCGACGTCCTTAAAACTCTAGTTGTGAAATTCATAGTTACGCAATGATCGATATAACCTTTCTTTAACAACAAACTAAAATCATTCGCCCCTCCCCCCGGAGACATTTAAATTATACTGTAGAAACAATAATGTAACAGAAAGAATTATACTCGCTTTTTGTATCGAACCATGACCGCGACGTCTTTGTCGTTGTCGCGGTGTTAATACAGTACAAATTATTGGAAATTAGTATAAACTCGCAAAAAAAAACCACTATAATTTAACACCGATATTACAAAACTGGAGCGATTTGTACGTGTGTGACTGAAGGTATAGGGGCATAGGCATCACTGTTTGAAAAACGCTAAGCCTAACGTCGACCCCATGCACCAAGGTTTCAGCGCAAGGATGCGGAGAAAGAGAGAGCGCGCGCGTGAGAGAAAGAGAGAGAGAAGCGCGAGATGAAGCGAGGGATGATGATGAGAGAGAAAAGGGAGGCTCAAGATGAGTTTCCCCGAAAACTCAACGCGTGCTCGCGTTTTTTACGTAGTGAAATATTTCGAGTAAAACACTAATAAAAAAAACTCACCGTCGATTCAGGATGAATATTGTTCAATTTTCACACAAAAATAATAAATAATCTTTTGAAAGTTTTAAGTAATAGTTTTGCGAGGCTTCCCTCTCCGAGTAAATGAGTTAAAATATTCGATTCTTACAGGCGTCTAGCGCAAAAATAGGATGAGACGCGTAAGGTTTCCCGTTCTAAATTCTTCTCAATCTCGTGGAAGGAAAGTCGAAACACTCCTCGACGACTCCGGAGAAAAAGATGTAGTTGAGGGAGGCTGGTCTATAGTCTGGCAATGCCTCGACTACGTCACACTCTTTCTCTTTTCTTTTTTATCATTCGTATTCGGCGAGGTTCCAAAAAAACACAAGCTCCTAATTCCTTTCCTCCTCCGCGATCTCCTTTACGGAAAAAGAGCCTTCTTTCTTCTCTGTCTCTTCTGCAGGCTAGCGAAAACCTGGATTTTGATCGAGAGACACACTCGCCGCGCTCGCGATCTAGAGCTTATTTTCCACCCAATCTTTTTTTTAAAAAGCGTTACCAAGGGAACGGAGGAAAACCCTTGGCGAAAACACGGTGATCACGGAAAAGAGGACGCAGTCGCCGTCCGGCGTTTCTCTTCCCCTTGTGCTGCTGATGGCTCGTGGCTCGTGGCAGCGTCGGCGACCACCGGATTCGTCGATGGCAAGCCCTCGAATAACGCCAAGTTACGCCACTATGACTGCTCGCTTGAGTAATACATGTATCATACATTTCTAACGGGTCGATATTTAAGACCCTTTAACAAGAGGGGGGGAGTCCGTATGAAAGAGTATAATAATATAGATGCCTGTAGACTGCTTATATTTGGACTTTGGACATTGGCTATTTAGCCAATTTACTTTGAAAGGATATAAATTCCTTGAATGATAGTTAAAATAAATTATTATTCCTCAGAAGTTAATCTTCGTAAGACCATCATAGCATCTCAAAGTTTATGGGGAAAATACTCCAGGATGGCTTATGATCTACGTTCAAGCTTACAGGGGTCAAGAAAATGAACTTTTGCGACATCCACATAATTGGGTATTCTCCCTCTAGCCAAGAAGCTCCACCAGAGGCAGTGCGAGTCAGTAAGTTAGCCTCCCGCGTATAGTGAACTCGGGCGTCTCGTCTCACCCCTGTATGTTGGTTTCACAGTTTGTAATTTTCGAATTGGTCTACAGTGCTCGTTGAAAACACCTCAATATCACTATACTTTATGCAATGAACTTCATCTCGACTTGACTTTCGTACATAAACAAGGCCTATAGCAAATCTCTCGCGGCCGTAAACAATTTCCGAGGTCGTCATTTTGGATGGATATAGTTTCTATTTTTTTTTTTCATCTTTTATTTTCCAATCTCCCCATCTTCTCTCTCTCTCTATCTCTCTGACTCCAAAAATATTTATGAACGAAAGTGAAAAGATAAAAACAAATAACTTCGTCCCTGGTTGAAAATAATATACAAATATATAATGTACCATTATTGGAAATGTAGCTCATAAACAACATAACTCAGGATGGTTTATTTCATTTTCTAAATTTGTAATGTTTTCGAATTTTTCGATTCGGGAGTCTTAATACTTTATTTTGGAGTTAAGGGAAGGGTTTGGAATTAAGGTTAATGGGTTAACGAGTCAATTTTTTAGTAAGGGAAGACACAGAGGTTCATCGTTACATCGTGCTCAGGTGTGAAGCTAGAATTACAGGGGGCAATAAATACGTTTTGATGGCGAGAAAGTTACGTGTTGTTTCGGATTACGATATTTTTCGTTAAAGGGAGTATAAGAACCAATACTTGGGCAATTTTGAGACAAAAATGTAATTCTATCTCCATTTTGGCGTACAGTCCACTGTTTTCGAGTTATGATTTGATGGGTGTTTTAGGGATGACCCCTTACTTAAATTAATTAGAAATCATTGTCTTAATCAGTTTCTTAATTAAATTTAAGGGGTCACCCGTAAAATACTCTGGACAATTTTAACTTGAAAACAGTGGCCCGGATGGGGCAAAATGGAGATTTAAGTTACATTTTCGTTTCATAATCGTGCACCCAAAGAACATCCCCCTTAATTTATACCAAACTTATCAGAAACACCCTACCCTGCAGGTCTATCAAAGAAGATTTGAATGACTTTCTATAGTCGCTTAATTTTTTTTTATGATCTTTACCCAGAGCCTTTGTGAGCCAAGATAGGAAAAGGTAACAGTTTCAAGTAGTACTTGACAACTCCGAAATTAAAACTATGTGATAAAGAAGGGGTGGAATATCACTATAACCCCTTTGCTTAAAAAACTAAGTCTACAATATAATTGCTCTTCAAAAGTTAAAGAACTTAATTGGAAGCTACCTACACCATTTAAACTAATTTTAGCTCCTAACATTCTAATAATTTCAAAAATTATGAAAACTGGTTTCATAAATAGACCATGATTAACACCAACACCCACCCTCGTAATATAATCCAATTACAACCCCTTGAGTAATCGTAGACAACGAAACTACTATGGTAGTAAAATAAAACTAAAAAATAAAATTCTTCCACGAAACCTTTAATTTCAACTTGAGGAGAAATTCGTTAAAGTTCGCGAGAGTTCTTCCTAAAGTTAAGCTATCCCCTCGTGTGACTTGGAAAATATTTGCTAATATGAAATTCTTAAATCCCATGGAGGCAGCATTAGAAAAAGAAGTAGGAAAAAAATTAAAAATGACATTTTTAAACGGAAGACATTGAAGAGGATTGAAAAACACGCTCCGGATGACGATCCCAAAATAGAGGCTTGGTTGGTGGAGCAAAAGGAGCGAGGGAGGGGGGGGGATAAAATAGCCGAAATGGGCGCCAAATAATTTGGCGGTCTTTTTTTTCTTCTCACTGTTTTAGTTTCAAACTAGCTGATGAATGGGAGAAAACTTGGTTTCTAACGAAATAAAGCCAACGCGACGTTCAGGCATGGTTTAGGAATGCCTTACGGTGATTCTTCACCTCTGAGTGGCTTACAAAAGCTCTATAAACTCGAAATTTTAAAAACATTACGTAATTTCCGGTACAATATCATTTAAACACATTCTCTCTCCTACCAAAGCAAAGCTTAACCTTTTATAATTAGGTTAAATGGAGGTTTTGAAAATGAAGCCAAGGTGCTACTAGTAACAGTAAATAAAACCAGCAGAACCCAACGCGGAAGGAGTTTGATTTCATGCAGTTTGTTTAGTTTTACTAGAACATTTTTACTATCTCTGTCTGTCTGAGGATTGATGATTGCTACCAAGCTGACATTTTAAAGAAAAACACGTGTTACATTCTTCGGAAAAACCAACTTAAAGGAATACCGAACTGAATTAAAAATTATCTCAAATCTAAAGAGAACCTTACTTTTTTGAGAGTTTAAACTCTTCTGATTCCAAAAATATGCTTAATAAATATTTAAATATGAGGAAAACACAGAAAAAACACTTCGAAAATTTGAAATTTGGAGGCAAAAAGCAAGTTTGCAGAGAAAATTTTTGGCGGGTTTTTCTCCATGCTACGTCACTCACGGCATCTCGCTGAAAAGCCAAGCGCGCGCGCCCGAGACTCCCGAGTATACCAATGCCGCGCGAATCTGAATAAATTAGGCTTAACGCGGCGCTTAGACACTAACAGGCGTCACGTGAGCGACATCAAGAGAGAAAATTTCTCCTTACTACGTCATCAAACGAAACAAAATTTAGCTCAGCCTTTTCCAAACACAAAACTTTGATTGCAATTTTATAAATTGCTACGAAACCAAATACAAAAGTAAACATAATAAACTAGATTTTTCAAGGATTTTTTTCGTATTTTAAGTTTGAGGATGACGAAAATTATGGCAGTAACTCTTAATTACTTGTACCTGTATTTTCGATAAACAATTAGTACATATCTGTAGTGCAATGGTTATCACATCCGCCTCATTCCCGGAAGGCCACAGGTTCGAAACCGCGAAGTTTTTTTTTTTTTCGCTTGGGATATGTAAAGACCTTTATAATTATCCGAACATTTGTGTCAAGGTCACATTATTTACATCCCCGTATCTCTGGTAGAAACAGAGTTCCGAGCCTCCAAAATTTAGTCTAATGCATTTCCTATAGAGGGGTTTGTTTCTTTACGTTTTGCTTAAGTACTCGGCCCCTGTTTGTCGTAGCCCTAAGTTTTTAGTATGGTTAGATGGGGGACAAATTGCACTATAACATAATCAAAGGACATCCCCGTATCTCTACTAGAACCAGAGTTACGAGCCTCCAAAGTTGGGTCAAATTCTTTTCCTATGGAGGGGTTGTTTGTTTACGTTTTGCTTAACTACTTGGCCCCTGTTTGTCGTAGCCCTAAGTTTTTAGTATGGTTAGATGGGGGACAAATTGCACTATAACATACCAAAAACGGATTTATGGGATAAGAACGTCGGAGTTAGCGAATTCACTCCCCATCCTCGCATACTTTATTGAGAAACTTCGTCTGCTTATATTTTGACTCCACCCACAAATTCTGTATATAGCTACTTCTAGAGATCGAATTTGTGGGTGGAGTCAAAATATAAGCAGACGACGTTTCTCAATAAAGTATGCGAGGATGGTACTAGAGGCTAAAGCTACGATCCGACGTTCTTATCCCATAAATCCGTGTTTGAACATACTCAAAGGACATCCCCGTATCTCTACTAGAACCAGAGTTACGAGCTTCCAAAGTTGGGTCAAATGCTTTTCCTATGGAGGGGTTGTTTGTTTACGTTTTGCTTAATTACTTGGCCCCTGTTTGTCGTAGCCCAACGTTTTTAGTATGGTTAGATGGGGGACAAATTGCACTATAACATACTCAAAGGACATCCCCGTAACTCTACTAGAACCAGAGTTACGAGCCTCCAAAATTGGGTCTAATGCTATTCCTATGGAAGGAGTTGTTTGTTTTTTTTTCCTTAATTACTCAGCCTGTATTCTCGGTCACCCATAATAACCTATCTGTAGTACAGTGGTTATCACATCCGCCTCAATCCCGGAAGGCCACAGGTTCGTAACCGCGAAGTTTTTTTTTTTTTTTTCGCTTGGGATATGTAAAGACCTTTATAATTATCCGAACATTTGTGTCAAGGTCACATTATTTACATCCCCGTATCTCTGGTAGAACCAAAGTTCCGAGCCTCCAAAATTTAGTCTAATGCATTTCCTATAGAGGGGTTTGTTTCTTTACGTTTTGCTTAAGTACTCGACCCCTGTTTGTCGTAGCCCTAAGTTTTTAGTATGGTTAGATGGGGGACAAATTGCACTATAACATACTCAAAGGACATCCCCGTATCTCTACTAGAACCAGAGTTACGAGCTTCCAAAGTTGGGTCAAATGCTTTTCATATGGAGGGGTTGTTTGTTTACGTTTTGCTTAATTACTTGGCCCCTGTTTGTCGTAGCCCTACGTTTTTAGTATGGTTAGATGGGGGACAAATTGCACTATAACATACTCAAAGGACATCCCCGTATCTCTACTAGAACCAGAGTTACGAGCCTCCAAAGTTGGGTCAAATGCTTTTCCTATGGAGGGGTTGTTTGTTTACGTTTTGCTTAATTACTTGGCCCCTGTGTGTCGTAGCCCAAAGTTTTTAGTATGGTTAGATGGGGGACGAATTGCACTACAACTTGCTCAAAGGACATCCCCGTATCTCTACTAGAACCAGAGTTACGAGCCTCCAAAATTGGGTCAAATGCTTTTCCTATAGAGGGGTTTGTTTGTTCATGTTTTGCTTAATTACTTGGGCATGTATTTTCGATCAAAAATTAGAACATATCTGTAGTGCAGTGGTTATCACATCCGCCTCACTCCCGGAAGGCCACAGGTTCGAAACCGCGAAGTATTTTTTTTTCGCTTGGGATATGTAAAGACTTTAATAATTATCCGAACATTTTTGTCAAGGTCATATTATTTACATCCCCGAATCTCTGGTAGAACCAAAGTTCCGAGCCTCCAAAATATAGTCTAATGCATTTCCTATAGAGGGGTTTGTTTCTTTACGTTTTGCTTAAGTACTCGGCCCCTGTTTGTCGTAGCCCAAAGTTTTTAGTATGGTTAGATGGGGGACAAATTGCACTATAACATACTCAAAGGACATCCCCGTATCTCTACTAGAACCAGAGTTACGAGCTTCCAAAGTTGGGTCAAATGCTTTTCCTATGGAGGGGTTGTTTGTTTACGTTTTGCTTAAGTACTCGACCCCTGTTTGTCGTAGCCCTAAGTTTTTAGTATGGTTAGATGGGGGACAAATTGCACTATAACATACTCAAAGGACATCCCCGTATCTCTACTAGAACCAGAGTTACGAGCTTCCAAAGTTGGGTCAAATGCTTTTCCTATGGAGGGGTTGTTTGTTTACGTTTTGCTTAATTACTTGGCCCCTGTTTGTCGTAGCCCAAAGTTTTTAGTATGGTTAGATGGGGGACAAATTGCACTATAACATACTCAAAGGACATCCCCGTAACTCTACTAGAACCAGAGTTACGAGCCTCCAAAATTGGGTCTAATGCTATTCCTATGGAAGGAGTTGTTTGTTTTTTTTTCCTTAATTACTCAGCCTGTATTCTCGGTCACCCATAATAACCTATCTGTAGTACAGTGGTTATCACATCCGCCTCAATCCCGGAAGGCCACAGGTTCGTAACCGCGAAGTTTTTTTTTTTTTCGCTTGGGATATGTAAAGACTTTAATAATTATCCGAACATTTGTGTCAAGGTCACATTATTTACATCCCCGAATCTCTGGTAGAACCAAAGTTCCGAGCCTCCAAAATTTAGTCTAATGCATTTCCTATAGAGGGGTTTGTTTCTTTACGTTTTGCTTAAGTACTCGGCCCCTGTTTGTCGTAGCCCAAAGTGTTTAGTATGGTTAGATGGGGGACAAATTGCACTATAACATACTCAAAGGACATCCCCGTATCTCTACTAGAACCAGAGTTACAAGCCTCCAAAATTGGGTCTAATGCTATTCCTATGGAAGGAGTTGTTTGTTTTTTTTTCCTTAATTACTCAGCCTGTATTCTCGGTCACCCATAATAACCTATCTGTAGTACAGTGGTTATCACATCCGCCTCAATCCCGGAAGGCTACAGGTTCGTAACCGCGAAGTTTTTTTTTTTTCGTTTGGGATATGTAAAGACCTTTATAATTATCCGAACATTTGTGTTAAGGTCACATTATTTACATCCCCGTATCTCTGGTAGAACCAAAGTTCCGAGCCTCAAAAATTTAGTCTAATGCATTTCCTATAGAGGGGTTTGTTTCTTTACGTTTTGCTTAAGTACTCGACCCCTGTTTGTCGTAGCCCTAAGTTTTTAGTATGGTTAGATGGGGGACAAATTGCACTATAACATACTCAAAGGACATCCCCGTATCTCTACTAGAACCAGAGTTACGAGCTTCCAAAGTTGGGTCAAATGCTTTTCCTATGGAGGGGTTGTTTGTTTACGTTTTGCTTAAGTACTCGACCCCTGTTTGTCGTAGCCCTAAGTTTTTAGTATGGTTAGATGGGGGACAAATTGCACTATAACATACTCAAAGGACATCCCCGTATCTCTACTAGAACCAGAGTTACGAGCTTCCAAAGTTGGGTCAAATGCTTTTTCTATGGAGGGTTGTTTGTTTACGTTTTGCTTAATTACTTGGCCCCTGTTTGTCGTAGCCCAAAGTTTTTAGTATGGTTAGATGGGGGACAAATTGCACTATAACATACTCAAAGGACATCCCCGTATCTCTACTAGAACCAGAGTTACGAGCTTCCAAAGTTGGGTCAAATGCTTTTCCTATGGAGGGTTTTTGTTTACGTTTTGCTTAAGTACTCGACCCCTGTTTGTCGTAGCCCTAAGTTTTTAGTATGGTTAGATGGGGGACAAATTGCACTATAACATACTCAATGGACATCCCCGTATCTCTACTAGAACCAGAGTTACGAGCTTCCAAAGTTGGGTCAAATGCTTTTTCTATGGAGGGGTTGTTGTTTACGTTTTGCTAAATTACTGGCCCCTGTTTGTCGTAGCCCAAAGTTTTTAGTATGGTTAGATGGGGGACAAATTGCACTATAACATACTCAAAGGACATCCCCGTATCTCTACTAGAACCAGAGTTACGAGCTTCCAAAGTTGGGTCAAATGCTTTTCCTATGGAGGGGTTGTTTGTTTACGTTTTGCTTAATTACTTGGCATGTATTTTCGATCAAAAATTAGAACATATTTGTAGTGCAGTGGTTATCACATCCGCCTCACTCCCGGAAGGCCACAGGTTCGAAACCGCGAAGTATTTTTTTTTTCGCTTGGGATATGTAAAGACTTTTATAATTATCCGAACATTTGTGTCAAGGTCACATTATTTACATCCCCGTATCTCTGGTAGAACCAAAGTTCCGAGCCTCCAAAATTTAGTCTAATGCATTTCCTATAGAGGGGTTTGTTTCTTTACGTTTTGCTTAAGTACTCGGCCCGTGTTTGTCGTAGCCCAAAGTTTTTAGTATGGTTAGATGGGGGACAAATTGCACTATAACATACTCAAAGGACATCCCCGTATGTCTACTAGAACCAGAGTTACGAGCTTCCAAAGTTGGGTCAAATGCTTTTCCTATAGAGGGGTTGTTTCTTTACGTTTTGCTTAAGTACTCGGCCCCTGTTTGTCGTAGCCCAAAGTTTTTAGTATGGTTAGATGGGGGACAAATTGCACTATAACATACTCAAAGGACATCCCCGTATCTCTACTAGAACCAGAGTTACGAGCCTCCAAAATTGGGTCTAATGCTATTCCTATGGAAGGAGTTGTTTGTTTACTTTTCCTTAATTACTCAGCCTGTATTCTCGGTCACCCATAATAACCTATCTGTAGTGTAGTGGTTAACACATCCGCCTCAATCCCGGAAGGCCACAGGTTCGAAACCGCGAAGTTTTTTTTTTTTTGCTTGGAAAATGTAAAGACCTTTATAATTATCCGAACATTTGTGTCAAGGTCACATTATTTACATCCCCTATCTCTGGTAGAACCAGAGTTCCGAGCCTCCAAAATTTAGTTTAATGCATTTCCTATGGAGGGGTTTGTTTCTTTACGTTTTGCTTAAGTACTCGGCCCCTGTTTGTCGTAGCCCAAAGTTTTTAGTATGGTTAGATGGGGACAAATTGCACTAACACATACTCAAAGGACATCCCCGTTTCTCTACTAGAACCAGAGTTACGAGCTTCCAAAGTTGGGTCAAATGCTTTTCCTATAGAGGGGTTTGTTTCTTTACGTTTTGCTTAAGTACTCGGCCCCTGTTTGTCGTAGCCCAAAGTGTTTAGTATGGTTAGATGGGGGACAAATTGCACTATAACATACTCAAAGGACATCACCGTATCTCTACTAGAAACAGAGTTATAAGCCTCCAAAATTGGGTCTAATGCTATTCCTATGGAAGGAGTTGTTTGTTTATTTTTTCCTTAATTACTCAGCCTGTATTCTCGGTCACCCATAATAACCTATCTGTAGTACAGTGGTTATCACATCCGCCTCAATCCCGGAAGGCCACAGGTTCGTAACCGCGAAGTTTTTTTTTTTTTTTTTTCGCTTGGGATATGTAAAGACCTTTATAATTATCCGAACATTTGTGTCAAGGTCACATTATTTACATCCCCGTATCTCTGGTAGAACCAAAGTTCCGAGCCTCCAAAATTTAGTCTAATGCATTTCCTATAGAGGGGTTTGTTTCTTTACGCTTTGCTTAAGTACTCGGCCCGTGTTTGTCGTAGCCCAAAGTTTTTAGTATGGTTAGATGGGGGACAAATTGCACTATAACATACTCAAAGGACATCCCCGTATGTCTACTAGAACCAGAGTTACGAGCTTCCAAAGTTGGGTCAAATGCTTTTCCTATGGAGGGGTTGTTTGTTTACGTTTTGCTTAATTACTTGGCCCCTGTGTGTCGTAGCCCAAAGTTTTTAGTATGGTTAGATGGGGGACAAATTGCACTATAACATACTCAAAGGACATCCCCGTATGTCTACTAGAACCAGAGTTACGAGCTTCCAAAGTTGGGTCAAATGCTTTTCCTATGGAGGGGTTGTTTGTTTACGTTTTGCTTAATTACTTGGCCCCTGTGTGTCGTAGCCCAAAGTTTTTAGTATGGTTAGATGGGGGACGAATTGCACTACAACTTGCTCAAAGGACATCCCCGTATCTCTACTAGAACCGGAGCTACGAGCCTCCAAAATAGGGTCAAATGCTTTTCCTATAGAAGCGTTTGTTTGTTCACGTTTTGCTTAATTACTTGGACATGTATTTTCGATCAAAAATTAGGACATATTTGTAGTGCAGTGGTTATCACATCCGCCTCACTCCCGGAAGGCCACAGGTTCGAAACCGCGAAGTATTTTTTTTTTCGCTTGGGATATGTAAAGACTTTTATAATTATCCGAACATTTGTGTCAAGGTCACATTATTTACATCCCCGTATCTCTACTAGAACCAGAGTTACAAGCCTCCAAAATTGGGTCTAATGCTATTCCTATGGAAGGAGTTGTTTGTTTATTTTTTCCTTAATTACTCAGCCTGTATTCTCGGTCATCCATAATAACCTATCTGTAGTGCAGTGGTTATCACATCCGCCTCACTCCCGGAAGGCCACAGGTTCGTAACCGCGAAGTTTTTTTTTTTTTTTTTCGCTTGGGATATGTAAAGACCTTTATAATTATCCGAACATTTGTGTCAAGGTCACATTATTTACATCCCCGTATCTCTGGTAGAACCAAAGTTCCGAGCCTCCAAAATTTAGTCTAATGCATTTCCTATAGAGGGGTTTGTTTCTTTACGCTTTGCTTAAGTACTCGGCCCGTGTTTGTCGTAGCCCAAAGTTTTTAGTATGGTTAGATGGGGGACAAATTGCACTATAACATACTCAAAGGACATCCCCGTATGTCTACTAGAACCAGAGTTACGAGCTTCCAAAGTTGGGTCAAATGCTTTTCCTATGGAGGGGTTGTTTGTTTACGTTTTGCTCAATTACTTGGCCCCTGTGTGTCGTAGCCCAAAGTTTTTAGTATGGTTAGATGGGAGACAAATTGCACTATAACATACTCAAAGGACATCCCCGTATGTCTACTAGAACCAGAGTTACGAGCTTCCAAAGTTGGGTCAAATGCTTTTCCTATGGAGGGGTTGTTTGTTTACGTTTTGCTTAATTACTTGGCCCCTGTGTGTCGTAGCCCAAAGTTTTTAGTATGGTTAGATGGGGGACGAATTGCACTACAACTTGCTCAAAGGACATCCCCGTATCTCTACTAGAACCGGAGCTACGAGCCTCCAAAATAGGGTCAAATGCTTTTCCTATAGAAGCGTTTGTTTGTTCACGTTTTGCTTAATTACTTGGACATGTATTTTCGATCAAAAATTAGAACATATTTGTAGTGCAGTGGTTATCACATCCGCCTCACTCCCGGAAGGCCACAGGTTCGAAACCGCGAAGTATTTTTTTTTTCGCTTGGGATATGTAAAGACTTTTATAATTATCCGAACATTTGTGTCAAGGTCACATTATTTATATCCCCGTATCTCTGGTAGAACCAAAGTTCCGAGCCTCCAAAATTTAGTCTAATGCATTTCCTATAGAGGGGTTTGTTTCTTTACGTTTTGCTTAAGTACTCGGCCCCTGTTTGTCGTAGCCCAAAGTGTTTAGTATGGTTAGATGGGGGACAAATTGCACTATAACATACTCAAAGGACATCCCCGTATCTCTACTAGAACCAGAGTTACAAGCCTCCAAAATTGGGTCTAATGCTATTCCTATGGAAGGAGTTGTTTGTTTATTTTTTCCTTAATTACTCAGCCTGTATTCTCGGTCATCCATAATAACCTATCTGTAGTACAGTGGTTATCACATCCGCCTCAATCCCGGAAGGCCACAGGTTCGTAACCGCGAAGTTTTTTTTTTTTTTCGCTTGGGATATGTAAAGACCTTTATAATTATCCGAACATTTGTGTCAAGGTCACATTATTTACATCCCCGTATCTCTGGTAGAACCAAAGTTCCGAGCCTCCAAAATTAGTCTAATGCATTTCCTATAGAGGGGTTTGTTTCTTTACGTTTTGCTTAAGTACTCGGCCCCTGTTTGTCGTAGCCCAAAGTTTTTAGTATGGTTAGATGGGGGACAAATTGCACTATAACATACTCAAAGGACATCCCCGTATGTCTACTAGAACCAGAGTTACGAGCTTCCAAAGTTGGGTCAAATGCTTTTCCTATGGAGGGGTTGTTTGTTTACGTTTTGCTTAATTACTTGGCCCCTGTGTGTCGTAGCCCAAAGTTTTTAGTATGGTTAGATGGGGGACAAATTGCACTATAACATACTCAAAGGACATCCCCGTATCTCTACTAGAACCAGAGTTACAAGCCTCCAAAATTGGGTCTAATGCTATTCCTATGGAAGGAGTTGTTTGTTTATTTTTTCCTTAATTACTCAGCCTGTATTCTCGGTCATCCATAATAACCTATCTGTAGTACAGTGGTTATCACATCCGCCTCAATCCCGGAAGGCCACAGGTTCGTAACCGCGAAGTTTTTTTTTTTTTTTTTTCGCTTGGGATATGTAAAGACCTTTATAATTATCCGAACATTTGTGTCAAGGTCACATTATTTACATCCCCGTATCTCTGGTAGAACCAAAGTTCCGAGCCTCCAAAATTTAGTCTAATGCATTTCCTATAGAGGGGTTTGTTTCTTTACGTTTTGCTTAAGTACTCGGCCCCTGTTTGTCGTAGCCCAAAGTGTTTAGTATGGTTAGATGGGGGACAAATTGCACTATAACATACTCAAAGGACATCCCCGTATCTCTACTAGAACCAGAGTTACGAGCTTCCAAAGTTGGGTCAAATGCTTTTCCTATGGAGGGGTTGTTTGTTTACGTTTTGCTTAATTACTTGGCCCCTGTGTGTCGTAGCCCAAAGTTTTTAGTATGGTTAGATGGGGACAAATTGCACTATAACATACTCAAAGGACATCCCCGTATGTCTACTAGAACCAGAGTTACGAGCTTCCAAAGTTGGGTCAAATGCTTTTCCTATGGAGGGGTTGTTTGTTTACGTTTTGCTTAATTACTTGGCCCCTGTGTGTCGTAGCCCAAAGTTTTTAGTATGGTTAGATGGGAGACAAATTGCACTATAACATACTCAAAGGACATCCCCGTATGTCTACTAGAACCAGAGTTACGAGCTTCCAAAGTTGGGTCAAATGCTTTTCCTATGGAGGGGTTGTTTGTTTACGTTTTGCTTAATTACTTGGCCCCTGTGTGTCGTAGCCCAAAGTTTTTAGTATGGTTAGATGGGGGACGAATTGCACTACAACTTGCTCAAAGGACATCCCCGTATCTCTACTAGAACCGGAGCTACGAGCCTCCAAAATAGGGTCAAATGCTTTTCCTATAGAAGCGTTTGTTTGTTCACGTTTTGCTTAATTACTTGGACATGTATTTTCGATCAAAAATTAGAACATATTTGTAGTGCAGTGGTTATCACATCCGCCTCACTCCCGGAAGGCCACAGGTTCGAAACCGCGAAGTATTTTTTTTTTCGCTTGGGATATGTAAAGACTTTTATAATTATCCGAACATTTGTGTCAAGGTCACATTATTTACATCCCCGTATCTCTGGTAGAACCAAAGTTCCGAGCCTCCAAAATTTAGTCTAATGCATTTCCTATAGAGGGGTTTGTTTCTTTACGTTTTGCTTAAGTACTCGGCCCCTGTTTGTCGTAGCCCAAAGTTTTTAGTATGGTTAGATGGGGGACAAATTGCACTATAACATACTCAAAGGACATCCCCGTATCTCTACTAGAACCAGAGTTACAAGCCTCCAAAATTGGGTCTAATGCTATTCCTATGGAAGGAGTTGTTTGTTTATTTTTTCCTTAATTACTCAGCCTGTATTCTCGGTCATCCATAATAACCTATCTGTAGTACAGTGGTTATCACATCCGCCTCAATCCCGGAAGGCCACAGGTTCGTAACCGCGAAGTTTTTTTTTTTTTTTCGCTTGGGATATGTAAAGACCTTTATAATTATCCGAACATTTGTGTCAAGGTCACATTATTTACATCCCCGTATCTCTGGTAGAACCAAAGTTCCGAGCCTCCAAAATTTAGTCTAATGCATTTCCTATAGAGGGGTTTGTTTCTTTACGTTTTTCTTAAGTACTCGGCCCGTGTTTGTCGTAGCCCAAAGTTTTTAGTATGGTTAGATGGGGGACAAATTGCACTATAACATACTCAAAGGACATCCCCGTATGTCTACTAGAACCAGAGTTACGAGCTTCCAAAGTTGGGTCAAATGCTTTTCCTATGGAGGGGTTGTTTGTTTACGTTTTGCTTAATTACTTGGCCCCTGTGTGTCGTAGCCCAAAGTTTTTAGTATGGTTAGATGGGGGACAAATTGCACTATAACATACTCAAAGGACATCCCCGTATGTCTACTAGAACCAGAGTTACGAGCTTCCAAAGTTGGGTCAAATGCTTTTCCTATGGAGGGGTTGTTTGTTTACGTTTTGCTTAATTACTTGGCCCCTGTGTGTCGTAGCCCAAAGTTTTTAGTATGGTTAGATGGGGGACGAATTGCACTACAACTTGCTCAAAGGACATCCCCGTATCTCTACTAGAACCGGAGCTACGAGCCTCCAAAATAGGGTCAAATGCTTTTCCTATAGAAGGGTTTGTTTGTTCACGTTTTGCTTAATTACTTGGACATGTATTTTCGATCAAAAATTAGAACATATTTGTAGTACAGTGGTTATCACATCCGCCTCAATCCCGGAAGGCCACAGGTTCGAAACCGCGAAGTTTTTTTTTTTTTTCGCTTGGGATATGTAAAGACCTTTATAATTATCCGAACATTTGTGTCAAGGTCACATTATTTACATCCCCGTATCTCTGGTAGAACCAAAGTTCCGAGCCTCCAAAATTTAGTCTAATGCATTTCCTATAGAGGGGTTTGTTTCTTTACGTTTTGCTTAAGTACTCGGCCCCTGTTTGTCGTAGCCCAAAGTTTTTAGTATGGTTAGATGGGGGACAAATTGCACTATAACATACTCAAAGGACATCCCCGTATCTCTACTAGAACCAGAGTTACAAGCCTCCAAAATTGGGTCTAATGCTATTCCTATGGAAGGAGTTGTTTGTTTATTTTTTCCTTAATTACTCAGCCTGTATTCTCGGTCACCCATAATAACCTATCTGTAGTACAGTGGTTATCACATCCGCCTCAATCCCGGAAGGCCACAGGTTCGTAACCGCGAAGTTTTTTTTTTTTTTTTTCGCTTGGGATATGTAAAGACCTTTATAATTATCCGAACATTTGTGTCAAGGTCACATTATTTACATCCCCGTATCTCTGGTAGAACCAAAGTTCCGAGCCTCCAAAATTTAGTCTAATGCATTTCCTATAGAGGGGTTTGTTTCTTTACGCTTTTTAAGTACTTAAGTACTCGGCCCGTGTTTGTCGTAGCCCAAAGTTTTTAGTATGGTTAGATGGGGGACAAATTGCACTATAACATACTCAAAGGACATCCCCGTATGTCTACTAGAACCAGAGTTACGAGCTTCCAAAGTTGGGTCAAATGCTTTTCCTATGGAGGGGTTGTTTGTTTACGTTTTGCTTAATTACTTGGCCCCTGTGTGTCGTAGCCCAAAGTTTTTAGTATGGTTAGATGGGGGACGAATTGCACTACAACTTGCTCAAAGGACATCCCCGTATCTCTACTAGAACCGGAGCTACGAGCCTCCAAAATAGGGTCAAATGCTTTTCCTATAGAAGGGTTTGTTTGTTCACGTTTTGCTTAATTACTTGGACATGTATTTTCGATCAAAAATTAGAACATATTTGTAGTGCAGTGGTTATCACATCCGCCTCACTCCCGGAAGGCCACAGGTTCGAAACCGCGAAGTATTTTTTTTTTTCGCTTGGGATATGTAAAGACTTTTATAATTATCCGAACATTTGTGTCAAGGTCACATTATTTACATCCCCGTATCTCTGGTAGAACCAAAGTTCCGAGCCTCCAAAATTTAGTCTAATGCATTTCCTATAGAGGGGTTTGTTTCTTTACGTTTTGCTTAAGTACTCGGCCCCTGTTTGTCGTAGCCCAAAGTTTTTAGTATGGTTAGATGGGGGACAAATTGCACTATAACATACTCAAAGGACATCCCCGTATCTCTACTAGAAACAGAGTTATAAGCCTCCAAAATTGGGTCTAATGCTATTCCTATGGAAGGAGTTGTTTGTTTATTTTTTCCTTAATTACTCAGCCTGTATTCTCGGTCACCCATAATAACCTATCTGTAGTACAGTGGTTATCACATCCGCCTCAATCCCGGAAGGCCACAGGTTCGTAACCGCGAAGTTTTTTTTTTTTTTTTTCGCTTGGGATATGTAAAGACCTTTATAATTATCCGAACATTTGTGTCAAGGTCACATTATTTACATCCCCGTATCTCTGGTAGAACCAAAGTTCCGAGCCTCCAAAATTTAGTCTAATGCATTTCCTATAGAGGGGTTTGTTTCTTTACGCTTTGCTTAAGTACTCGGCCCGTGTTTGTCGTAGCCCAAAGTTTTTAGTATGGTTAGATGGGGGACAAATTGCACTATAACATACTCAAAGGACATCCCCGTATGTCTACTAGAACCAGAGTTACGAGCTTCCAAAGTTGGGTCAAATGCTTTTCCTATGGAGGGGTTGTTTGTTTACGTTTTGCTTAATTACTTGGCCCCTGTGTGTCGTAGCCCAAAGTTTTTAGTATGGTTAGATGGGGGACAAATTGCACTATAACATACTCAAAGGACATCCCCGTATCTCTACTAGAACCAGAGTTACGAGCCTCCAAAATTGGGTCAAATGCTATTCCTATGGAAGGAGTTGTTTGTTTTTTTTTTCCTTAATTACTAGCCTGTATTCTCGGTCATCCATAATAACCTATCTGTAGTGCAGTGATTATCACATCCGCCTCACTCCCGGAAGGCCACAGGTTCGAAACCGCGAAGTATTTTTTTTTTTTCGCTTGGGATATGTAAAGACTTTTATAATTATCCGAACATTTGTGTCAAGGTCACATTATTTACATCCCCGTATCTCTGGTAGAACCAAAGTTCCGAGCCTCCAAAATTTAGTCTAATGCATTTCCTATAGAGGGGTTTGTTTCTTTACGTTTGCTTAAGTACTCGGCCCCTGTTTGTCGTAGCCCAAAGTTTTTAGTATGGTTAGATGGGGAAAATTGCACTATAACATACTCAAAGGACATCCCCGTATCTCTACTAGAAACA
>JAEQBA010004242.1:0-13897 GCA_019434445.1 Phalangium opilio
GGGATGAAACTACAGTAAGAGATAGAAGGGTGTGACGTTTAGGGTCAGAACTGTTAGCTATCTATTCCCAAAAACACATACACACCGCCATTTTGTTTTTTTTTCCGTATGAATTCCAGGTGGAGCTACCAACATCGTTCAAAAAGGGTTTACACAGATGTGTTCTACAGTGAGCCATCCATACTTAATCCCTGTTCTTTCTCCTTGTAAACAACCTAGGCTTAAGAATTTGAAAACTGGCGGGAGAGGTATTTTTGAGAGCTCTCCAAATGTGGGCACGTGTTGCCGTTTACCACGCGATTATCAATTTCTTTTGAAAATTCGGACCATCTAAGCTGTTGTTTTTGGTAAAATGTAGACGAAGTTCTTTTTGAAAAAAACTTTTTGGAGAGCTCTAGAAAGCACCTATCCAGCCAGTTTTTCAAATTCTTAAGCCTAGGTTAATTACAAGGAGAAAGAACTAGATAATTTTCGACGACAGTGACGCCAACGGTGAGTTCCTTTCACTCAGTTGACAGACTCTAGTTATTTAATTAAAATTAAATAAAGATCCCTTCGAGAAAGGAATTCAAAAGCGCGTTAGAACAAGATTGCCCAAGGGCTGGGCAATAATCTAATTTTACACATTCCGACATATGAACGTTGTTTTAGAATGGTTTTTTATCAATTTAATGTCATTTGTTTACTTGAATCTGTTTCAATAGCCTAGCCAAAGAATCAACACAACTCTTCATCGCTTTACAAATACTAACAACTTATTACAACCCCTCAAATGTTTCCCCAGCGTGGAGTCAAAAAATTTGGGAGGTGGTTCCATTATTAGTCTCGATTTTGTCGCTTGTCCAATTATAGTTAAGATTTTAGCCATGTGGTGGTGTACGTAAGAAAATTTCACTCGTAAAGTTGCCTTTCTCTGATTGGATGAATTCAAATATTTGGGCCGCTTACTGTTCTTTTACGGGAAAGGGACGACTTACACTAGTTAAAGCTAGACTTACGTACTTCCCCCTATTTACTTATGGTGTTAGGCCTACAGAATAATATGAGAGTAAATAACATTGTATTATCAAGTCTAATACCGGGTATTACGTGTTCCGGTGTACCTTCCCCATTTTAAAATTTAAATAACTCAAATATTCTAAGAGCACATAAGATGATACTATCTCTAATGAATTTCAAAAAAACTTATCTCTTACCGTTTTTATCGAGAGTGAAGGAGTGTCCTTTTTACTGGAAATCCTGTCCGTGATCACCTAAAAATTTATTTTTAATATCTGATGAAGAAAACAAATTATATCTTATTTTCTTACCTATTTTAAATATTTTTGAAGTTCATCAAGAGTTCACGATGGACTAAAACCGAGGCAACTTAACGTTATGGTGGTCAAAGATCGATTTATCGTTATCGAATTCGAATAGTATCTAAGCCTAGCCGGGTCTTTTTTTAGTAAACGTTTCCCGGGCGTCACTCGCGGAGAAAGATCGAAACCAAAAAAGGGGTGTATTTTTAAGCTTTGGGGTTTTCAATGTCCATCGTCACAAGGATTCTGAATTTTTCCATGACGCATGGGTAGATTTTTTTCTTTCGGTATTTTTTGAGGAAGGTCGAGCAAGGTAGAAAAGTGTTGATTTTTAATCAGATAAGCTTGTATTCTTTCTTGCTCGGCCTTTGACCCGTTTTCTTTACAAATTTACTTTTAGGGTTTTTTTAAGGGGTTGGTACTTTTTTATATATTTTTTAAATTGTTTGTTCGAATTTTTCTACAACACTAACAAAAAGTTAAATGTTCCCTCTAGCCTTACACTGTGTAGCAATGGAATAAAGTATTTTATGATCGGAAACTAATACATTTTCTTATTAAGAAAACGCCATAATTGAAATGTAGGTTAAAAGTTCACTTCCATTTTCGGAGTAGAAAAGGATTTCAAAAGACTACACTGTTAAAAATAATGGTTCATAAATGCTATAAAAAGGGTATATCCTCTCCCGCTGCACCATTAATGGTTTAAATTTAGCTAGACAATGGTGTGATTATGGCTTGCTTTGATTGGCAAACCATTGATGGTGTATGAATGGTTTATATTCAATTTTTAACTATTCCATATATGGTTACATAATGGCATGTTAGAATAAGTGGTTAAAATATGGTTAAGAAATGGTTTATGTTAAAAACTTTTGGCCATTCCATATATGGTTTGATAATGGAAAGTTGTTTATATGGTTCGAATTTGGTTTAAAAATATTTAACCATTTTTTCTCTATTCCATATATGGTTTGGTAATGGAAAGTCAGGATATATGGTTAAAATATGGTATAAACATAGATAAACATTTTTCTATATTCCATATTAGGTTTGATAATGGAAAATTAGGGTATATGGTTAAAATTTGGTTCAAAAAATTTAACAATTTTTACTGTATTCCATAACAAGCATAAAATTGAAACTTTGGCACATTAGTTTAAATTTAAACTGTTAGCACAGCCATAGTTTTTACCGCTCCGAGTGACGATGACGTCACGGAGAGGTATTACACTGAACGTCTCTGTGTCTCTGTCTGTCTGTCACGAAGTTCGCAGTTGGCAAATATGAGCAAACGTGTTCGCAATTTCCGGACCGAGTTCGCAGTATACAGAAATTCCGAAAATTTTACTTCCTTGCTTTATTCATCTTCATTCATCAATCATTAACTATCCGTTACACCTTCATCTGCTGTCTAACCGCCATTGTTTCACCCAATGCCAACCGCTATTTAATGACTTCTAACATCAACACTGTGCACTCGCCTTTCGTGTACACCACATACACAATAATCTGTTCTTATTGGCTTCTAACACCACCCTCTACTGGGCTTTCGTCTATACCTCATAGACACCAATCTGCAACATTGGCTTCTACTCCATCACCGTCGTTAGGCTTAAAATGAACGCGGCGAGGGGTTAGGGTTAAGATAAACGTCTAGCCACCCAATGGCAGGGCTTCCACCAAAGGTTCACGCAATTGCGCATTTTTTTATCCCATAGTGTGAATCAATCGCCATATATACCCTAAATTTACAAAAGTTCTGATATAGGTGTTCCCAGAAGTATAACGTTAAAGATAGCTATGTTTAAAATTATTTTAGGAATAAGTTTCATGAACCGACTTAACTATAATTAACGTAAATTACTGACGATTAAAATATTTAATATCAGTTACATTTATTTAATTATTTAAGATAAACCTCTTTCTTTGGAATGACACAACGAGTAATGAAGTTTGCATCTGAATCGAAACACTACACGCATATCAAAGTTAATATCATGTTAATATAAAGCGAGTAGGATGAAAAGATCTCTTACAAACGGTAACATTTTCTTTTTGCAGAATATTTAATGGAAATATTTTAAATATTTTTCGGCATTACGATTCTTTTAGTAGTTGTGTAGCTATAAAACTCTGTTTCATGTCAATATTCAAGAACATCTTTTGATATTAGCATTTCAAATTTGGAGTTTAATTTTTAATTCAGCTTTACTACATTTATATATAGTGTAAACGTAAATTGAAACTGCAATAGATAATGTGTTTGTTAATACTTCATTTTCCCAGTGTTGAGACGATCGGGTCTATGAAATAATATAACTTAGATAAAAACGAAAATTTACCTTGTTTCGTGTCTTTATTTAGGAGGTCTTTACGGTTCAGACTGAGCCGAAACTTAAATCCCCAATTAAGTTATAGATACTAGGTTTGCATTAGAATTGAGGATACATAGAAATTTAAAATACGCTTTAACCTTTACAATTGCCCTTGGCAATATTTCACCAAATTTGAACATTTTATTTCCGGTTTTTCTCATTGGCTAATGGACCTGTGTTTAGAAAGTAAATTATAGTTTGAAAGAGTACGCCCTCGTCTCAACTCCGAGACGTTTATTTTGGCTTCCCAACTTTTAATGAAACCATTAACTAATTATTTTTTATTACCTCTCCGAGTGAATTATGTCACGGAGAGGTCCTAATTTCGAGGTGTGTGTCTGTTGTTACACCCCAGGGGACCGCGTTCTCAGTTTGCAAATCCGAGCAAATGTGTTCTCAATTTCCGAACCGCATATACAGTTCCCGGAAATTTGTAATATTGTATTCCTCTTACACTGGCTATTACTCCATTGTCTGTCTAACACTACCAACTACTTGTTTTTATCCTTCCCACATGGACATCAGTCTGTACTTACTGGCTTCTATCTCTATCATCATCGTTAAGGTTATGACAGACGCAGTGATCAGCTAGGGTTACGAGAAACGTCTAGCCTCCCAATGGTGGGGCTTCCACCAAAAGTGCACGCAATTGCACTGTTCTTATCAATACCTGAGATTTGAAACATTTATATACTACCGATTTGAGTAGGGCGAAACAGCAGTCGTATGCTTCGTTTCAAACGTCAATATTAGTCAAGTCTCTCAAGAATGTCTAATTATTTTTTTTAAAACGATGTAACGCTCATTAAGGTGAATAATTAACGAAGAAAATGTATAATATTAATTATATTTATTTTAGAATTTAAGATAATCTGGTTTATCAACTCAAAATTAATACAGAAAGAGTTAAACAGCAGTATATGTGTTTGTCTGTGTGTGTCTGTCCGTTGCTATACTAATGCACAGCGTTAGCAGTTCGCTTGTGTAAAGAAATCTTACAAAACTTTAATATTTCTTTTTTTCGTAATATAAAGTGATTATATGAAAATATTTTCGTAATTTCAATTCCTTTAGTAGTTAGGTAACTTAAGGCTCTGCTTCATTTTGATATTCCAAGGATATTTTTTAATATTATTATTGGAAATGGCTGTTTATATATTACTTAAGCTATACTACATCTGTATATAGAATAATTCTTGCTTTAGATAATACAAAATGAACGCGAAGGCTTATACTTTGTCGGTAAACTCAACCATTCTAGCTTCCAAGAGGCTGTATTACAGGAGTACGCCACAACTCCCAGGCCTAGAGAATCAAATAGTAGACAATTAAGACCCGAAGTGAATTAAAATATGGGTTTTGTTATTCGTCTCTGTAATGAAGAGACATTAACGGTTCAGAGTGAGCCGAAGCCCGAAAGTCAAATATACATTTAAATAATCGGGTTTAGATTTCAAACTAAAATAAAGCTTTATGGTGGCCATCAGATTATTGAAAGATCCGGTCGTAATCGGTTTCTAGCTACTATGAATATAGTTGGGGTGAAACGAGAGGATGGTGTTTACACGGCAATCGAGATGTTCATGTAGCTTTCATCATAAAGGGTATAAATATCATCCATGATGGGAATAATAACGGTTAAAATATCATCGATTATGGGAATAATAACGGTTAAAATATCATCGATTATGGGAATAATAACGGTTAAAATATCATCGATTATGGGAATAATAACGGTTAAAATATCATCGATTATGGGAATAATAACGGGTTAAAAACATCCATGATGGGAAAAATATCGGTTTAAAAAACATCCATGATGGAAATAATAACGGTTTAAAAAATATCCATGATGGGAATAAAAACCGTTAAAATATCATCGATTACGGGTATAATAACGGTTTAAAAAACTTCCATATTGGGAATAATAACGGTTTAAAAAATATCGATGATGGGAATAATAACGGATAAAATATCATCGATTATGGGAATAATAACGGTTAAAATATCATCCATGATAGGCATAATAACGGTTAAAAGAACATCCATGAAGGGAATAATAACGGGTTAAGAAACATCCATGATGGGAATAATGATGGTTTAAATAACATCCATGATGGGAATGATATTGGTGCTGTACTGATCCATTACATATGCCCAGAATAGTTTAAATAACATCCATGATGGGAATGATATTGGTGCTGTACCGGTCCATTACATATGCCCAGAAGGGTTCAAAACCAAACCGGATAGGGTTTTGTTTTCTGACAAAAGTGATATATCCATTAATGGAATAGAAGTTAACCATTATTTTTAACAGTGTAGTAAACCCCTTTCATATCCATAAAAATATAATTCATTGCTTCATAAACATTAAATAAAGGTGCTTTTGTGGGGTTGCATTAACGCCTTTAAACAAAAATCATTGAATGCATAAAACACCATCTATAAGTATAAAATAACCTTCTAATGTGGATTATCGAAAACATCGTCAAAGTTTTGACAAACCTTAAACAGTGTATCTCAGAATTATCTTTTCTCGATATAAAAAATCTTAAAAAATGTTTCAAAAACACCTTTAAAACACCATCTAAGAATAAAATACCTTATAAAGTGTTTCAAAAACACCTTCATTAAAACACCAGTTAACTATAAGAAACCTCGAGAAGTGTTTCATAAACACCTAATAACCGAAAACTCCTTGTAAATATAAAAACACTTTTAAAGGTGTCTTATAAACACCTATTGTTAGATAAAACACCATCTAAGAATAAAATACCTTATAAAGTGTTTCAAAAACACCTTCATTAAAACACCAGTTAACTATAAGAAACCTCAAGAAGTGTTTCATAAACACCATATAATGGAAAACCCCTTGTAAACATAAAAACACTTTTAAAGGTGTCTTATAAACACCTATTGATTGATAAAACACCATTAACATATGGAAATACTTTAAAAGGTGTCATATAAACACCTATTGATAAATAAAAGACCTTTAAAATATGGAAACACCTTAAATAGTGTCAATAAACGCCAGATAATTGATAAAACCTTAATAGGTGTGAATTACGCCCTTAAGGTTTTTCAGCGCACCTCTGACAGTGTAGATATTCTTTGGAAAATAAACCCTAGATTTTCTTTCGAAAATAAACCCTAGATTTTCTTTAGACATTTATCTCAATAATTCCAAACCAATGTCTTTGGAAAATTAACCCTACACCATCTTTGAAGATTTACTTAAAGAAGTCCTAAAGAATTTCTTTCGGAAATAACACTTAAGCCCCGTTTTCATGAGAGCGAGATTCAAAGCGATTTGCGAGAGCGAGAGCGAGTTTCCAAACAGCGATATCGCTTCAAGATTTTAGCGAGACTTAATTCAAGTTCTCACTTGTACTTTTTCGTTTTCATGAAGAGCGATTTTTTATAAGATTGTGATTTCACGCCCGATTTTAAGCCGGCATGAAATGGCGGTTCTACATAAATTCAAGGATCTACTTCTGAGAAGGAAGCTTTTGCTTTTGCAAATTTTATTCAGTTTGAACAGAAATTAACAGTTTAAACAAAAAGTAGATGGTGGGCTCACCCTGTGACATTTGTCACTGTGACATGTGGGGGCTCAAGGATATAGGTTTTCCGCGTGAAATGCTTTGATAGTGTACTATATCGAAAAGGATTATATATGGTAGATGTGATAGACTTAAATATAAAAATCAAACAAAGGTATTCTTTAAGCATAAATATGTTTAGTATTTCTTGTGAATTGAAAATTGGGGAGGTATGCGCTAGGAAAGGTTTGTTTTCTATTATTCTTAGCACTCTTTTTTGAAGGACTAGTATTCTATTTATGTTTGTCTTACTTGTGTTGCCGGCTCTCAAAGTTGGGGACGCAAGCTAGATGGGGTGTTCTCTCTTTCCCCCCTTGCTTTGGCTTCCCGCTCGCGTTCTTAACTCTATACACGCTGGCTTGGGTCCTCATCAATGCGATGTATCACACCTCCTCGGTGGTGAGAGCTGGTAACCACTACGTTGTGTGGTCTAAGCGGATACGCGTCCTTCTCAAGCCAAGGTGTTGAGGCATCGTGCCGAGGGCTGCATGGTACTGGGGAAGTAAAACTACGGTATCGCTAACGATCCCCTCGGGGCACCAGGCGACACCCCGTTGTATCTAGCCTTCCACCCGGGTGGGGGAATACCGGGTGGTGACCGTTTACTTGCCCCCTTACTCGTGGGATTCTCATGGATAACACATCAAAAAACAACTCTAAAACTACAACACCTACGGTGCAGGGGTCTGCTCAGGGCAGAACCGACACTGATACCACTACGCTAGGGCCTGTATCCAGCAATACTCGTGCCGATTTATCGGTGCGTGTGACTGATAAGGCTTCGAAACGTACCGTGCGACGTCACCGTAAACGACAGATTGCTCGGGAAAAAGCCAAATCGGGGTCTGAAATGGCCTCCACCCCCGCTGGGGGTTCGGTGGCACGTGGCACCCAATTGAAGAGGCCTAGAACGGAGGACTCGACTCCCTCGCCCAGCACCTCGCAGGCGGCGGCAAAAAAGGCTAAGTCCTATAGTGACGCCGCCAGCGCAGAAAATATGGCCATTGTTAAAAAAGGCTATCCGAAGGCGGTCATCACGGAGGAAAACGTGGGGCCAATCCAGAAGGCGATTCTAGGGGCGCTGGATAGGATACCTTCGGGGAGCCGTCTAGGAGCTAGGTCCCTTCTGAACCCCTCTCTTAAGGACCATGGGGACGCTACGTGCAATTCAAATCAATCTGCGCCATAGTAAGGCGGCCTCTGCGGTACTCTACAGGAGGTTTGCTATAGAGGATCTTGATCTGGCCCTCATACAAGAACCGTGGATTTGCCATGGCAAAATCCTTGGTCTTGACGCGGCGGGGTCACTATTTTATGACCATACTTCTGCTAGACCTAGGGCGTGTATTCAGGTTCGGAGGGATCTTTGTCGTATATCTCTACCGCTGTACACGTCCAAGGACACGGCGGCCGTGAAGCTAGTCCTGGCCACTGGGCAAGCCAAGTTGACTATCACGGCTGCCTCTGCATACTTTGCCCAGGACGCGGACTCTCTCCCGACAATTGAGGTGATCAATTTGGTCAATCAATGTGAAAAAAGAGGAGACAAATTAATCATTGGCTGTGACGCCAATGGTCATCACCTCACGTGGGGCAGTTCTGACTGCAACAGGAGAGGTGATGATTTACTAAAATATTTAGTTGGTTGTAAACTCTATATTCTTAATGAAAACAACGAACCTACTTTTGTTACTTCTATTAGAAGGGAGGTCATTGACCTCACGCTAGCCACGGAAAACCTCGTGTCCTCCGTGTCTAACTGGCATGTGTCCAATGAGCCGTCTCTGTCGGATCATAGGCACATCTGCTTCACTGTCGCAACTACCTCTGTCCCGGCGGGGACGGAGATACGCAATCCAAAACGGACCAATTGGGCCGGCTATAGGGAAGACCTAATCCTACGCTACGGAGGGGGTCACACTCCTAAACTTACTTCACCTAAGGATCTTGATAGGGCTGATGGTGATTTACAGTGCTCTATCATGGAGTCGTTCCACCGGAACTGCCCACTTAAGACCGTAAACCGCTCGAGGCTTGTCCCTTGGTGGAACGCGGACCTCAGCCGGCTTCGTAAATACACGCGCAGGCTCTTTAACAAAGCCAAGCGCACGGGCGACTGGCTGGATACAGGCAGTCCCTTAACACCTACAACAGGGCCATTAGAGCTGCTAAGAAGGACTCCTGGCGGACCTTCTGTGAGCAAGTCTCCAATGTCCCTGCTACGGCTAGGGTCATGAAGATTCTAGCGCACGACAGCACATGTCGACTTAATGCTATTAAGCTGCGGGAGGGTGTGTACACTAAGTCTGGGGCTGAGACTCTCAAGCACATGCTGGAGGTCCATTTTCCTGACTCTACTTTTATCAATCCAACAAACCCTGACTCTCTCTACCCTGTCCTGCACAGGGCTAAGAGGGAAGACTGGCTTGTAGCCAGACAGGTTGTCACGATTCCCAAGCTTCGGTTGGCTGTCAACTGTTTTGAGCCCTACAAGTCTCCGGGACCTGATGGGGTCTTCCCTCTGCTTTTGCAGGAGGGCTTAGACCACATCGCCTCTCCGCTATGCATGATCTACAGACTCTGCATTGCTCTAGGTCACATAACTCGTGACTGAAAACGCTCTAGGGTCATCTTTATTCCCAAGCCCGGGAAGGCTTCCTATCTCGAGGCGAAGGCATTTAGGCCCATATGCCTCACCTCCTTCCTCAAAATTCTGGAGAAGCTGGTGGACAGGTACATTAGAGACGAGGTACTTTCAGTAACTCCTCTCTCTTCTTCACAATTCGCTTACCAAAAAGGTAAATCCACTGAGACGAATTGCCTGGATAGGTCATTCGAGTTTTAGGAAATTTCACTGGCCATCTTCCTCGATATCGAGGTGCCTTTGATAAGATCTCTAGCTCGGCTATTACTGAAGCTGCTAAGACACTCTTGGCCGCTGGATTAAGTCCATGTTCACTGACCGCGTGGTGTCGGCGTCCTTCCTTGGGGACTCTCTAGGGCTGACTACCAGCATGGGCTGCCCTCAGGGTGAAGTTTTCTCCCCCCTGTTGTGGAGCCTAGTGGTGGACGAGCTCTTGGTGTTGCTCGAGGGTGTGGGGGCTGCCGGTGCTTCGGGTATGCGGACGATGTGGCGATAGTCTTTACCGCACTTATATGAGATCTGCTCTCTCTAACTTGGAGCAATGGTGTCAGGCGGTCAACCTCACTGTTAATCCTGATAAAACTGTCCTTGTGCCTTTTACGAGGAAGAATACTAAGGATCCGTATTAACTAGAAATCGCGTCATTATTGGAATTAGATAATTGGAATTGCGATTTCTTTAAATATTTTCAAACTAACATCAAAGATAAAACGAAGGAATATTTTTTTGAGAAAGAACTAAAGCGAATCCCCCCCAAAAAACGGGTTCTCTATCTTCGATAGGTAAAGACACTTTGATATATTTCGCGCTCTTTGCCCATTGGGTCCAAGGGGTCACGTGTCGAATGAAGCAAACTATTCTTACGCGCAATGTAGGAGTTCTGTCCGTGGCAACTAAGAAGCTTGCATACCAAATGCGTGATGTACTGTAAAAGAGAAAGAGGACAAGGTGTTTAATGGGGAAGAAAATAGTTTTTTCGGGGAAATTCGGGCTGTGTCCGCGTCGTTGTGAATTAGGAATTCGGTACCTAAATTTGGAATCGACGGAAGGAGAGTTGAAAATATACTTTTATCAGGTAATTTGTTTCCAATTAGTATTTCCTTATTTAATAACAAAGTGGTTAATTAAAAACTTAATTGAAATTGGATATTTTAGGTGTATTAAACCTGCCAGGGTACGTCCGATTTCAGGTAAGGTTTAACTATATTCTAGCTTAGTTAACAACCGTGAATAAGCCATTAATTAATTACAACTGTTCATATAGTCAATTAGAGAGAGAGGTCTTAAGGCATTTTTATAGCCGCTTTTTATGGACTTACTGAGACCGAAATTTAACCTTCCCTATACGTATAGTTTGGTAAGATAGGAGAGATATGTTGAATATACTAGATAAAACATAATGTGAAATGGTGAATATCGTATACCGGCGAAGTTCAATACCTTACCGTCGCCATTAGACCCCGTAAATAGCCCTTTTCGCATGTCGGAGGGTAAAAGTGGGAGAAAATGTGATGCGCATGCGTGTTAGTAACAACGTGGATAAAATAGGAAACTACGGTCTTAGCCCCCGCTTATTTCCTCATTATTTTAGAGGCATCAACTTTGCTATTAAATCTGATCATTTTCGATACATTTTCTTGATTTTTTTCTTAGAAATTTGGAAAAATAAGTGTAATAAAATTCATTTAAGCCAGTGGTTTTTTAGTTAGTTCAATTTTGTAGGATTGATCAACTATTTTTTTTCATATGATTCTTAAGCCTTTACACTATGCCTGGATGCTGTGTTGTGGAAGTGGGTGGGATGTAAGAATCAGTCGTATAAAGTAAAGAGGGATGGCAAAACAGTGGAAATTAAATTTCACATAATTGTTCATTAACATTTCCAAAACTATGGCAGAACGACACCAGTACGCTCAATGATTTGACTTTAAAAGTGGAAAAGGGGCTTAATTTAGAAACCGAGGAAATTAATTGCAAAGCTATTTCTTTTAAAAGTCTTCCTGATGGCTTAAAATTAAAAATTAAAAATATGGAATTTCTTTTATTCAATCCTGAAACTGATGTTATAGTCAAAGTTTCAGAACTTAAAGTTAATTCGAATCGTTATAGACCAAATACATTTTTAACACTAAGATTAGTTCATGGGGAAGACATTCCAATTTTCTTGAAAGTTACATATCTCTTGAAAATAAATTATTCTTGGGTCATATGTGGGAAGGTTTGGGAACCTGTAAGTTTTAATTATCATCTTCATGCTTATGAAATTAAAGATGATAAGACCTGGGAAATTATATTTCCTGAACAAGAAATAGATTTCTCATTTATGATTCCCTATATTGTCAATAAGAAAACTTTTCTTAGTCCAAGATATAAATTAAGTCACTCTTAATATTTTTATCACTTCACTAGACAATGTATATGTAAAAGACCTCTTTTTGTCAAAATTTGTTGAGATTGTGACGAAATTGTAAAACCGCTTAAACCTAACTGAATTTAATTGTATAATATCATGGAGAAAAAACTTTGAAAATATGAAAACTGTAAGCGTGTGTTGCATTTTGAGGCATTCTGGCAAAATAGCTTATCAAATTAAATTGAATCTGCTTAGACGTTTAAAGATATAAATGTGAAATAGACCTGTATAATGTTAGCACATCCGTCACGTGATTCTTAAAAGCGGCCTTTATCTTTGATGTTATATTTTTGTAATACAAGTAATTTAGTGTAAAATCTAATCGGTGGTAATCTATAGAAATACCGTCCTTTAAAGGCTACTAACTGACTATCGGGCATGTAAAAGTCGAGAAATGTTAAAAGTAATTTTGTATTATAGATAAAGCATGAGGTGTTACTATACTATCTTCCATGAATTCCGAAGAGAAGTTCGTTTTAACGAACCATTCACATACGAAAACCTTGTAAACACCATTAAAGGTGTTTTCAACAAAGATGTAAGATTAATTCAAGTGTTTTCCGAGAAATGGCAAAACTGGCTTGATCTCAATGAAATCGACGAAATACCGGAAGATGGCGCTAAACTAAACGTACTGGGTTTCGAGGAAATAATTGCTTCGTGTCCGTCAAAATCCGTCAATCTAAATAGGTATGAAATCATTCGTTTCAATGTTTGATTAGATTCCGCCCGCAACCCGCACAGAAATGTTTCTGTTTTCAAATTTTAAACATAATTAAGTGTACATCAAATTTTCCATTAGTTCACCAAAAAATGATGATCATCTGAATGAATCAGTTTCTACCCACTCTGAAAATGAGATTATTGAAGATCTCAATGTCACAATTGATGGAGCTCGTAGCATACCTTTACCACTGACATACAAAGTCCCGCCTTTACCATTTAGAATTAAAGAAATGATAGATGCAAAAAATGCTTTACTCTTTGAGGGAAAATTTAAAAGCCAAATAGTGAACCTCTTGTTTGAAGATTTGAGCCAATACAAAACGTAAATACATAATACAGTTCTGCTTGGTTGGGGGGTCCTTTTTTGGTTTTCACAGATCAGAACTCATTATTTTCACACACAGATATCCAACACACGAAGACTACGTTAAAGTGGTGTCAGCGCTAGTTCGAGAACATCGGTTTTTAAAAGACAGAACCAAAAATAGCACTGGATACGTAAGCATTTTCACATTTATACTAAAAAGATTCAGTTCCATTATTAAGACATTTTAATTTTACATTCCCAGGATACGTGGTTGGAGAGTCTGAAAAACAAATACAAGAGAGAACGCAAACCACTAAGTCATATTAAAATGGTAGCAGAACAACAGGCCAAACACGAGCCAGAATAGTGCGCAATAACAAAAGGCAAAAAACGTGTTCTGATCTTACCAACAATACAGTTAAGATCATGAGAGTCGATCTATCAGTAAGTTGACATATTACAATATATATTGAGTAACCTGGTAACGCGTCTTATACAATCAAGAATTTAGACGATTCTG
>JAEQBA010004243.1:0-45377 GCA_019434445.1 Phalangium opilio
TAATTTAAAATGGTTGTGGTGCAATCTTAGTGTATCATGTACTTAAAAGCACTTACTATCTAAATGGGTGAATAGATGTTTTGAATTTTGGTTTATTTCTTCAAAGCTAATAAAACCGAATGAGAAAAAGTTTGTAGTGGGATATTTTTAAAGACTCAAATGAAGAGCACTATTTCATCAAACTCCAGATAATGCATAATGTATAGTTGTACTCAATTCTATAGATCCCTATCGCATCGTCATGGAACCATTAGCGTATTTCAAAATAGCATGGAAAATACTGTTGTAATGTTTAATGTTCGTCCTTAAATCAAACTCTCGTGATAAAAGGGTATTATTGCGATGAAACGCCTCTATTTCGAAAGGTGATTTATGTTAAAAAGGTAAGGTCTCCTATTTCTGGTGCCTAGATTTCGTTCTGAATTTCATATTTCAAAAGACCACGAAGAACGAGTATGACTCCAGTATGTCCATGAAAATTGTCATCACTAGAGCGAGTATTATTACTATTTAGTTGATCGTGATAAAATGCCAGTTAATTTTCTTTTTAAGCAAATGGATCCTTGTGCTCGGAAATTTGTACAAGATAATTTCGCGGACGTGACTAAAAATCCTTATTCTTACTTATTATTCGATTTAGTCACAATTGTAAAGACGAATGGAGAATCAGAACTAGTATTTTTCCTGGCGAAACAAAAGTAGAATCCCAAAATAAATAAAAGAAAGTCCGTATTAAAACACGCTTTCATTTTCACTATGACTTTGAAACGTAATAGGTCGTCCAAAAAAACAAACTTAAAACTGTAAAATTTTTGCCTAGAAAATTAATTAATGCCTTAGCGCGATTAAAAAAGAAACAACTATTAGGCATTTTGGAAGAAGCTAATAGATAATTAATAGAGACCCTTGGCGAAGTCGCGTAAAATGCTATAAACCGAAACGTTCGATTAAGCCCGAAAGTTTTCCAGAAATTGCCTAATCATAAAAATTAATTAGGAAAGTTAGTATATAAAAAATCATTTTGAGATTTAAACTTCCTTTGTTAATTTTTTAAAAAGGTTCGGGGATATTTCCTATGCTTTTTCCGTTGGCTGCATCTGTTATTGGCTCGTTATTTGGGTCTAGAAAGTACGCGAAAGATAATGAATACCTCATTGAGAGCATCAACAACCTCTAACGAATTCTACGCCAGGGAAGTAGAGTCGTCGACTGACAAAGAAGGAAATTATAATATTTGTCGAATACGGAAAACTAAGTGAGAAAGATTTTAGTGAAAACTGGTTTAGAAGATTAGACGAAATGGGTTTTATACGACCAATTAATGCAAAGATATCTATGGTTAACAAAAAGTAAATTTCCCTATTACGATAATATTGCAGCCTTTGGTTAATCTTTTCTCTATGAAATACAGAGGTCGTTCTAAAGAAATTTAAAATTATCTGACCAATAACGAACGACGATTTAGATGTTCGGACAACAACGGGTCTATCTATATAAACGGCAAAAAGATCTTAAATAGCGACGTTCGTGAATGTCTTTATTATGCTATAAAACTCATTAACAATGGAAAAAAGCTTTGAAAATACCTCCCCTAATCAGTTGGCACGAGTTCGAGCCTTACATCGAAGATTACGAGAACAAACAACAACAAAGTGTGCGGCCGTCTAACCTCTCGCCGGAAATTTAATAACTACGCTTTATTAAACGTAAAATATCCCCGATTCTGGTAGCAACGCCTTGTTCTTTGCCAATTAAAAAAAGAATAAGAAAAAAAGATACTCCTACAAAAACTTCTAATTCTAGATTAATTTTAAAACAACCCCGGATTAGCTATGAAAAACGTCACTAAAAAGGGAGGATTGATAACGTAGGGAATGTCTTGAAAGATCTTCATTTCGACGTTTCGAGTTCCTCTTCTTTTTCAGTATCCAATCTTTATACATTCCTGTGAAAGACAAAGGATTTTCTAAAAGAAAATGTCCGAGAACTTTGAAAAAGGTCCGAGGTTTATAATTTGCATAAAATGCCATTAAGAAAATTCCCGAGACGTAGAATTATAAATATCGAGGATCGATTCGAAAAGAATTTAGTCGACATTAAGTTTTTAGTTAAATATAACGATAATTTTGATTATTTATAAAAAAGTGTTGACGGTTTTTCTAGAAATGGTTACATCGTCCCTTTAATACGTAAAAGTGCTGACGAGGTTTTGGATGGGCTGAAACTAATGATCTAGCATGAAGAAAAGTTTTCCCGGTAAGGAATTCGTTCATTTTAAAGTTAAGAAATTTCTTAAAAATATGAATATTAAATTTGATTTAATAACTCCCGAACCGCACCAAGCGCCGTTTGTCGAAAGGTTTAATCGAACGATCAAAAGTACACTGTAAAAAGAGAGGTTTATTTTTGAATGCTTAGGCGTACATAGCCCCGACTCTGAGGTGGAGGGCTTTAACGTTCAAATTTGAATAGTTTCTTTGCGTTCAAAATTAAACGCTCACGCATTCATATTTGAACCGTGAGTAAGAGGTTAGTATATCGTGTAAATTTAAGAACGAAACCGTTCAAATTTAGATGAAAAATTGAACGTTTAATATTGTATGTTTTTGCAATCATTATTGAGCAGCATCGTAGAGTTTGATCAAGCGTTCATATTCAATTGCTTACGTTCAAAGTTGAGCAGTTCACCATTTAACAATACATGCTGGACATGCGTTGGATGAAGCATCGAAATTTAACAGTTGTAGCTTTGAATTTTTAATAGAGAAATTCGATTTCAAATTTCATTATTGAATTCCTTATGGTAGGCCATACTATATTAAATGTAGACAGTGAAAAGAAGAAATCTATTGTGTTTAAAGCTCGTACATCTTCTCAGGGCGGGTGAACTTGAAACACATAAACATTAATCGTTGTGTTAAATAATAGTTCAATTATATGAAGAGACTTCACTTTTAAGTGACGTGTTCAATATCAAGGTCCCTCCAATTATAAAGGAGTACGTATTACATTATCAACTGATTTGAAGGCCTATGTAAATATAAGGGAATGGTGAAATACGCCATAATCCGTAACCTTTACTGTGGTATTATTATATAATGATGTTTATACAGACAAATATATATTTTATTTAGGGTAAATAAGCTAGTCACAGTAAATTGTTGAGATGTTTTTGGATTTTTATTTAAAGTTTTGTTTCTAAACCCAAGAACTTGTATGATCCTTATCACCTTTCCCGATTGAACGCCTGATATTTCCAAACTGTTCAAGAATGAACAGTTGCGCTCACGTTTGTGTACCCTTGAACGCGTTTTTTCTTATAAGTCTTGTTTTAAAGCCAAAACACTCGTTTGAACGCCCTTAACTCTCTCGATTGAGCATAAAAAACAATCTCGTTTGAACGCCAAAAACATCCTCGTTTGAATGCCAAAAGTTGTTATTTGAACGCCTAAAACGCTCTAGTTTGAATACTATAACAATCCTAGAAGAACACAATAAGGAGGTTGCTAAAAATTGAATGGGATAAAGATTCCTTTTGAATAATAATATATGAGCTGTTCAAAAATGAATGCTACAGTTAAGTTCTGATCGATATGACGGTAGTTTGTTCAAAATTGAATCTCTCTGGTTAAATCTGAATGCATAAATTGAGGCTTATTGAAAATTGAACGGTCGCTATCCCTTTTGAATGCCAAAAGCACGCTCATTTTTTACAGTGTAGAATGTATAAATATTTCACGAATTATAACACTTTTCGTTACATAGACAATATAGAGAATATTATAAACGAATATAATTCGGTCTACCATTCCAGCATTAAAATGGTGCCAAATGAATTATTAAAAATATTTATAAAATTAACGCTTAACTTAAGAAAGGAAAAAATAATACCCGCGAAGTTCTTAATTTGAGATTTCGTTCGAGTTAATAAACTCGAACCCTAAAGGATTCGAAGCCAACTTCTCCACGGAAATATTTTAAATTGTTAGCCTTTTATATTAATTACAAGATCTGGAAGGAAAGGATATAAAAGGCTTCTTTTACGATCCCCACCTCATTAAGTGTTCCGTACCTCACGAACTTTACTATTATTGCGAAAACTTAACTTTACATCTCTTTCTAGGGTGTTTAACCTTTTGATCTCTTCTTCTAAAAGTTACAGAGAAGACACCTTTATTTGTAATTCCGTTACTCTCTCTGGTGTTTATTCTTACGTTTTCCGGAACAATTTCGACAAGAAAAAATTGTTGATATATCGAAACTGAGTTATCGTGATTTTTCCATGGATTTTAAAAATAGAAACTTTGGTTCAATTATATTAAAAACTTCATAATTTGAAAGAAGGGACTTGAAAAAGTAACATAATACCACTTTCGTGGTAAAGTATGATATGAAATTGTAAATTCGCATTCCCTTTAACAGTCTGTTTAGTATATTTGACCATGTTGTTAGATAACTATAAAAATTCATAAATATTATAATGAGAGCTGTGTGAACCTCATAGTAAAATATTTAAGCCATGGATCTGAAAGTTTGGCAGCCATGTTGGAAAATGGACGCCGGGAATGTTATTTAGTCATTCAGTATATTCTTAAAAAATCATGAAAATTGGTAAATAATATGTTGAAGACCGTCTAAACATAATTCTCGAGTATTAAAGACGTGCTTTTGACAGTTTGGGCGCTATCTTTGAAAATGGATGCCGGAAATGCCAATACACTACCAATGTATAAATTTTTTCGATATTTCTTTATTGAGTAGATGATTTTCATGAACGTATAAAAAACTATAAAAATAACTATTTCCAAGTCGAAGTTATCGACCCCATCTTTAAAAGTGGTTACTGAAAAATTATAGTTTATCCGGGGGTTCCCATTCAACCGAATCTCAATGGACAGAATCGCATTCGACAGAAAATATTTGGCTAGAATTTCAAAATCTAGCCCAATTGCTATATCGAGCGGGCTATATTCCCGATGGACCGAAATACCAATCGTCCGAATATGCCCTAAAAATACATCAATATAACTTGAAACACGATAGCCGTCAGCGATTCGGTGGTGTAGTTTTAAAATATATAAATTAAATGTTTCGTGACACTAATTAGAACGCTCACTTTCATTCCTTTGAAGGCAAGAGATATTTAGAATTAATAAACAAATTGTGCTTAAAATGAAGTATAATCTTAATGGTAGTTCCATCAATTTTTAAGTTTTAAATTAAAATTTTAATATTTTGGTTTCGGGTAGGTTAGGCTCGGTTCGGTTAGGTTACTTTCCTACTAATTAGCTACCACCTTTTCCAAAATATTCTCCTAATAGTTAGCTGCCACCTTTTCCAAAATATTCTCCTACTAATTAGTTACCACCTTTTCCTAAATATTTTCCTATTAATTAGCTGCCACCTTTTCCAAAATATTCTCCAACTAATTAGCTGCCACCTTTTCCAAAATATTCTCCTACTAATTAGCTGCCACCTTTTCCAAAATATTCTCCTACTAATTAGCTGCCACCTTTTCTAAAATATTCTCCTAATAGTTAGCTGCCACCTTTTCCAAAATATTCTCCTATTAATTAGCTTCCACCTTTTCCAAAATATTCTCCTACTAATTAGCTGCCACCTTTTCTAAAATATTCTCCTAATAGTTAGCTGCCACCTTTTCCAAAATATTCTCCTATTAATTAGCTGCCACCTTTTCCAAAATATTCTCCTATTAATTAGCTGCCACCTTTTCCAAAATATTCTCCTAATAGTTAGCTGCCACCTTTTCCAAAATATTCTCCTAATAGTTAGCTGCCACCTTTTCCAAAATATTCTCCTATTAATTAGCTGATAACGTGATAAATATGACTTAAAATAATAAAAAAAAACTACAATTCCCTTTAAAAAGTAAATTTTCGGGGATCTGAAAGTATTTGGTTCTTCTAAACTAAAATAGGTGCTTAATATTTTACAGAATGTTCGCGTATGGTGCTCAATTTCTTTGACCATTATTTTATTATAAGTCAAAGAAATTGTTTGCTTGCAATCTTTGCGCTCCCGGGAATTAAAATCATTTTAATTCCATCGGGTGTATATGCGCATGCATTCTTGTCCCAATGGACCGAATCCGAAACCCGGAGAAGTGCGGGTTTTCGCTCCAATGGGACTGTCCCATTGGACCAAATCCGCCAAAAGTGCGGGTTTTTCGGTTGATTGGGACTGGTTTCGGCCGAATGCGATTCGGTCCAATGGGGCAGAGCCGCTTATCCTGAAATCTGAGAAAGAAAAGTTAATCAAAGCTATATTACAACAAGGTGAATAATCTAACACCAAGGACATAGCTTTCCAGCCTACGAGTGAACGTCTCATCTCGAGTGTTCCTAAAACTTAATATCCCAAGGCTAGGCCGAATATATTTACTGTAGAGTAAATGGTAGTTGAACTCCCAAAGTTTTTCTCTCCTAGCATTTTTTCTCGGCGCCAACTAACATCAGCCGCGGAATGCTGGGTCTTTCTCAAAAATGTCCACCACCCTTAAAAAACGATGCGGCCCAAGGGCTCGTAATAGTAGCCACATCGTACGAGTGAATAGCCCCTCTATACCCTACCCTAATGAAAGGATAACCCCTCTATACCCTACCCTAATGAGAGGATAACCCCTCTATACCTTACCCAGTGGATAACCCCTCTATACTTTACAAAATAGACTTATGCTGTTGCACACTTATCGCATCCTATAAATTTCTAACAAGGACTTATGCCCGGAAACTTATGACAGAGAAAGTTTAGTTATAGTGATTACCCATTTTAGTGATTATCCCCTCGAATTACCTTTAGCAATGCTAAAATGATCAAACGCATAACGCTCATTTAACACAATGTTAGCTCTATCTAAACCCACATTTGAATTAACCGCCAAAACGTTCCAGTCAAACATAATATAGATGACGATAGCTATCGATCGAGAAAGGTGGTTATTCAAAATTGAATGGGATGAAGATTCCTTGTTGAATAATAATATACAAGCTTTCAAAAATGAATGCTACAGTTAAGTTCTGATCGATATTACGGTAGTTTGTTCAAAAATGAATGATAATAGTAGGTGTAAAAGGAAAGTTTGGCGGGCAACAGCCACCCCAGCCACTTTGGCTTGCGCTCCTTGTTTTTTGATAACAAACGTTTTTACGGATGGGGTGAGGGTTTAAAGGTCGAGTGTTTTGTTTTTGAAATGGATGGGGAAATTCCATGAGGTCATTATAACGCGAACCAAAACCAGAAGTAACGCATGTGACTATGACGTGTCGGGAAATCCGCGTTACGATGACGTGGGGTAGATAAGAATCAGTATAAAATCTGCTAACTGCGGGTCGGAAGATCATTCGTCTCCCGGAAAAGGATCGAGAAAGATTTTTTCACCAAGTCGCTTATTTTTACTTTCGAAGTTTGGAAGAGATTTTTAAATCTTGACCTGTTTAGGGTTGAAGGCGGGGTATTCCAACTCTCTCGTAAAAAGATCGCGACAATCACTCCGGACCGTCGGGTTCGATTAGGGTTTATTGACGGGACTTCCGGTATTACTTTGTCGCAAACTGAATTCGAAGAACTTTGGAATAATAGAAATGCAATCACGTCGTTTTTGAAGAACGAAGAGACCTCCCCAATTTCTTCGTCTCTAGGAGATTCTTTCAAACGCGTCGAAACAAGCGAGTATCGAAATCAGCGTGTCGTATATATTCGAGAAATGATCCCTGGAACCGGGTCGAGTTACGGGACGTATTTGCCGACTAAGAAAGGGTTCAACGCCAATTTCTAGGTGTGGGAATCCCTGCTAAATCAGTGCTAGCGAATTATACTATTTTTGAGCGAGTCCGAAAGGATTTACAAAGTAATTCAACGAAACGTTATGTCGCAACTGAGAAAAATTATAAAAGAAATAACATGCACCGGGTGCGAAGCCGATCACCCATCTCAACTGAAACATCAGTGTTTACACCCGGACTGGTCGTCTCGAGTAAGGGAAAAGTACTTCGACGCCGTGAAAAAGATCAATCAGCGCGATGAATTCTTAAATAAAACATTTCTAAGCGTGAATTTTTGTAAGGGTATGCTAAACGATATTATTTGTAACTCGAAAGAAAATTTATTATAAATGAAAAGAAAACGATAACATTTGTGGTATTGATTCCGAACAAACCGGTCGTTCAATATGAGTGACGTCGATATAAGGCTACATCATCCATTTAACGGAATTATCTCCGGAGCTACTGAATCGGGGAAATGAGTCTTCGTCGATAAGTTAATAAAGCATATTAATGTTTGCATCGTTCTACCACCGGAAAGAATTATTTGGTGTTATACGGAATATCAGGCCGATTTATTTAATAACGTATTACAACATACACCTTCGGTGGAGTTTTATCAGGGACTCTTAGATACGGAAACACTCGACCCGAATGTTCGAAATTTCGTTATTTGAGATGACTTATTGTGCGAGATAGCGAATAACCTGGAAATGACTAACTTTTTTTGTAGGGGCACTCATCATCGGAATTCCTCTTTATTTTTAATTATGCAAAATTTATATTATCCGGGGAAACAAATTAGAACGTTGAATTTAAATTTGCATTATTTGGTTATTTTCAAATCTCCTCGAGATCAGTCAGCGATCATTCAAATTGCGAAACAAATATCTCCGGGAAATAGTAAATACGTTACGGACGCGTTTAGACAAGCCGTAGCTTGACCATTCGGTTATCTGTTTGTCGACTTAAAACAGAACACACTCGATAATTACAGATTACGATCGGGGATTTTACTCGGGGAAGAACACGCCATTTACTTCCCCAAATAAGTCGTTAAGATATGTATATAAATCACTCGACAATTCTTCTGTGATCCATTTCGTTCCGAGCTCTTGAGGAGCCCCCTTCAAAACTTGAGTTAGAGAATGATAAAAAGTGTTTGTTTTTAGAGCGTTGTAGTAAAGAAACGGTTCTTTTATTTATTATTTTAGAATGCCCGGATTTATCGAAGCCAATTTTTTACGCGCTCGGGGTCAATGGATTGTAAAAGAAATCGCCTTAGTAGTTTCGGAAACGGGTGAGAGTTGGGTCTGGACAATAAAGCCGCCGTATCCATTTAGGGAATTTCGCTCAAGGATAAAAGGCAATGCATGTGGTTAACCAGAAACATTTGCGATTTGCGGTGGAGTGAAGGCGATCATGATTATTTTAAGCAAAACGAGATCATCGACGTGATCTTGCAGAAGGCTTCGACGTTTTTTACGAAAGGATTAGAAAAGTCGCAATTTTTTTCCAGATACCTGAACGCGAATGTAATTAACATTGAAGTGTACGGGTGTCCGAAACTTTCATCAATCAAGCTCAAAACGGATATGTGTGGCACGTTCCATCAAGACTACGACACTTGTCCACTCGTGAAAGCTCATAAAACCGCGAAATGGTTTGCCCAAAGAAATTGTGTCAACACGTGAATTTTCTCAAGTTTTTGACCTCGTGCAACCCTCGTCAAAGGAAAGACGCCATTAAATTCGCTTCTCAAAATGAAATATTAACCTTAATCGAATGTTGTATAAATGTATTGCGAGGTAACGTGAAATTGTCAGAAACTGAAAAGACTCGATTAAAGAAACACTGCTCCGTGTTACGTCAACTGTCCAGGAAGTTACCTACTGCGAGAAGAAGGGAAATTCTCAGGCAAAAAGGCGGTCTCCTTCCTTTGTTAATTCCAGGAATTCTATCGATTGTCAGTTCGGCGGCTGGAGCCGCCATTAGTAAAGCTATTAAGAACTAAACCATGGCCTTGAAGATGATTTTAGTACCGGAGGACGCCTTGAAAAGACTTCAATCAAATCCCCGGGTAACGTCTGAAAAAAATCTGATAAAACCGAATGTAGATACAACGCTCGAACTGCAAAATTATCCTAGCGAGGTTATGAATCGACGAAATTTACATAACACCGACAAAATAAGGATTTATACTCATAAATTACAGCAACGAATAAATCGAAACGTTAAACAGAATATTAACAAATTAAAGACTAAAAATTGGGAAAGCGATATAGCTGCGGTAATCCCGTCCTATATTCTTAGCAAAGCTATGACTTTGTATAAGTTTCTAGCACGTTCACCTGGCTTCGAGGTCACGGAAGAGGGCGAATTAATCTATCGCGGACGTCCCATAAACGGTTCCCATATCATAGATTTATTAATTTACGCAGTACCGGGTTCTAAAAAGAGTAAGAAGCCCGTAGGATCGGACGAATTTTACGAGTACCTGACTAGTGTTAACGTTCCTCGTTCTTTGTACAAATCATCGAACGTTCGTACTCGCCAGTCAACGCGTTACAAAAGTGAAACGAAAAAGATCGACAATGATGGCGATTATGCTGACGCGGAAGATGACGGAATTATGGTCGGAGAAGGGTTTAAAAAATGGATTGTTTTGTAACATTTGTAAATAAATTTCAGGTATAATTAATTAAATAGCGAATGTTGGTAGTCATTAGCGTACTGAATGTGGTCACTGGAAGAACGGGTGTTGGACTTCATGGATAAATTAAAGGAACTGTATTATAACGTATCACAAGCGGGATCTTACGGGAGTGTAAAGAATTTGTATCGCGCCGCTCGTGCTCGTGGTATAAGAGTAAATTTAAGAGAAGTGGAAGATTTCTTACAACACGAGGATACGTATACTTTACACAAAGTCGCTAGACGGAAATTTAAAAGAATTCGTACTACAGTTTACGGAATCGACGAACAATGGCAAATAGACTTGGTAGACTTACAAAATTTGAGTCGGTTTAATCGGGGTTACCGATATATATTATGCTGTATCGACGTATTTAGAAAATGCGCCTTTGTCGTTGTCACTAAAGATAAAAAGGGGGAAACCATGGTAAGAGCCCTGAATAATATTTTAGAATCGGGAAGGAAGCCGAAAACAATCCAAAGTGATCACGGAAATGAATTTGTTTGCTCGGTTGTGCAAAAACAATTACGTCATTTGGGAATAAAAATTTTCGCCACGTATTCCGAAACAAAGGCGTCGGTAGTAGAACTTTTCAATCGTGCTTTAAAAGAGCGTATGTTTCGATACTTCACCGAAAATAATACTCGAAATTATATCAACGTTTTGAAGGATTTAGTTGACGCTTATAACAACAGTTATCATAGATCTATAAAATGTAAACCGATTGACGTAACACCGCAGAATTCCGCTGAAATTTGGAAGACTTTATACTGTGATATTGATTCTTCACCTCCAATTTCTTATCCTTTGGAAATCGTTGATATTGTACGAGTTAGCAAGAACAAAAAGACGTTCGAGAAGGGTTATTTACCCAATTGGAGTGAGGAATTATTTCGAGTAACAAAAAGATTACCGCGAAAGCCGCCGGTATATAAGTTGGACGATTTAAATTCCGAACCCATTTTGGGTATTTTCTACGAAGAGGAAATACAAAAAGTCGGGAAGGACCTGGAAAACAGTCTATTTAAGAAAGAAAAAATTTTGAAGGAAAGGCGTAGTTCTGACGGTACAATTGAAAAATTCGTACGCTGGAAAGGGTATCCAGCTTCCTTCGATAGTTGGGTGAGAGAGATATTGATAAAATCATGAGTTTCTACATTGCTTTACCATCCGATTCTTCAATGAGCTACTTCCCCGATAATCGGATTAGTCGGTTTCGTACGTATTTACCGGAAACTGTTAATTTAAACGGCCCTTACGAAGTCGGGCTAGCCGAAATAAGTTATCCTAGAACTTGGAGCAATATCAAGGAAGACGCTGTACTATCGTTAGTAAAGAAGAATCAATTCGTGACGGAAATAGAATTACAGAAAGGATATTACGATACGATAACAGCGTTGATACATTTTCTTAATTCAGAAGTAGAGAAAGCTATATCTTTATCGAAAAGTAGTACTGATGAAAAGGTGGTGATATTTGAATATTTTCCATACAAACGTCGGGTCTCAGTCACTTTGAAGGACTACACAGTTATCTTATCGAGGTTCTTGGCAATTACACTCGGTTTTGTGAGAAAATGGTTGAAGATGTTAGTATCACCGATTATTATCTAGGAGATTTTACGGTCGATTTGAATGTCGGTATGCATTCATTGTTTATTTACTCCGACATTGTGGAAAATCGAATTGTAGGTGACGTTAGTTCCCCTCTACTTCAAATTGTGAGTGTGCAAGGGAAAGACAGTGATACTGTAGATAAAGACTTCATACGTCCTCATTATATCCCCGTCGCTAGTAATTCTTTTCACACAATAGAGATAAGTATTACTAGCGAATTGGGAGTTCCTGTTCAATTCGAACGAGGTAAAGTTCACGTCACGCTACATTTCAGACCGAGGAGAATATGGACGTCGTTATAAGTATACGGTAAGAGGTACTACCATCTTCATTTGATAGGAAGATATTGAGAGAGTCGAGTCATGGCGATGGATTACGAGAGATATTACTTAAATCAACCGCATTTTGGTTCGAAATATAATCCGGAGTATGAAAATTAATATACTTTCCAAGCCGGAAACGGAAGTATTCCATTTTATCACGGTGTTCTGGCGCAACGCGGATACGGGTTAGCTAACATAGTAGCCTCGGCATTTAGACGCGTTTTCCCACTGTTTAAAAATGGTGGCAGTTTTAAAGAATAGCGAGTTAGGTTTGCACGCCCGTGACGTCAAAAGTAGGCCTACAAGCTACTGGAAATATTGAGAAGCGTGGTCTATGAACTAAAAATATTCATGAATATTATCTATATCTATATAAATCTAAGTCCTGACTGACTGACTGACTGACAGACTGACTGACTGATAATCAACGCCCAGCCCAAACCGCTTGCTCTAGAAGGCTGAAAATTCGCATGAACGTTACTCATAAGCAGTACGCGCGTACTAAGAAAGATTTTTCGAATCCGCCGCCATCTTAAAAAATGGCGACCAGAAATGTAAAACATTTTCTCTATGCAACAGAGTCCGCGCGTTTCAACCGATTTCGCAAATATTTACTACACTGGTTTCCTTTAAGCTATAGATGGCCTGAATGGTCTTTTGGGTTCGATTTGTTTCCATCTTTTTAAATGGCGGCCAAAAAGTTAAAAACTCTTCTTTATAGAATAATGTCCGCGTGAAAAGCAATAAAATATTTCCCGACGGGCTGACGGGCAACGTCGAGTGCCATCGGTCCTAGGGTGCTACAAAAATATTAGTCATCAGTAAAATCTCCCCTTTCTTTATATCATTTTGATGGTAGTTCTTATTACACGCGAGCGACGCCGCGGGTAGCAGCTAGTATCTACATATGATTGTAGGGGGAACCAATAAAAATATCCGCTACAAAATGTAAAAACACTCCCGGAAAGCTGTTTCTGACTACACTAAACAATGTTAGATTATCACCTTTAATTGGAATATGTGTATGATATCGAACATTCCAAATTCTCGATTGATTGGACCTCCGCTAAGAATTTTCACTTCATTCAACATATATGGACCTCCAACACTAGCGATGGACAAATCGTTTTCGTCTTCTAAAACGTAAAGCGGAAAAGCAATGTCTGACACCTATACGAAAGTTCTTAAAATTACTATATTTGAAAAACTATGGGTAATTTTTTACAAACAGTACTAACATTGTCCTTAAGAAGTTTCACGAAATCCCTTCCTCCTCTGTGTCCATCCGTGATTTTCAAAAGATACAGCTTAATTTCGTAACCACTTGGGAGTAAAGAAATCTTTTTATTTTGCACACGACATCTAGATGGCGTTTGCAAAATATTACTCTATACGGAAAATTTGACGAGGGAGAAGCCACTCTGTAATGAAGTCTTTCTGGGGGTGTAAGATGGGAAGCGTATAACGCTGTTTAACGCGGAAATACACTCGGGATTACTTTTTACAGTTTTTATTTCAATATTAGAACGGATTGTAGGCATATCGCCCGAATTTACGGCATTAAAACCTCCAAAGAGGTAATACCGGGAGAATACGCCAGTGGCTGATCCCTCGGACGACGCTGTTCGCTTTTCGAGCGATGTTCGGGGCTCGCAATGTTCGCCTAGGCGCCTCTCTATCACGGCGATTCGATATTATGTACGTAGGTAACCTCGAATTTTAAGCTTAAGATGATACTGAGTGGAGATTGCAGCTGTGAAGAACCGCGCGCTGTTAGGGGCGCCTCAGCTTTATCAGGAGACGGGAGTCTATAGTAATGTACGCGGGAAGCTAATATTTTCAGTCGGCAGCTCTAAGCCTTTGCTTAACTGAATTTTCTACTTTGATTTAAATATTAATTTTTTAAGCTAAGTATAATTTTTGTGATCTAAGTGAGACCATTTTTGTTTGTAATATATTCTTTTACTAATAGCTCAAGTGTTGTTTATTTACTACTTGAAGTTCTGATGTAATTTTATAAACAGATTAGCATCATTAGCCTAGCCGATATTGTAAATTAACGGATGTTAATCTCCTACTTAGATACACCTCTAATTAAAATTTTAGGACATTTAAGTATAATTTTTGTGGTCTAAGTGAGACCATTTTTGTTCGTAATTTTACTAATAGCTCCTTAGAAGATTGCGTCAAGTGAGGAATTTTAGCTTGACCATTGCAAGCAAAACTCTTGAGGCCATTGCCCAACGTTCACTGAGCCGCTTCGTCACATTATCTTATTACAATATCACATATAATGATAAGTTTAACCACGGATATCCTGTTGAGATTGTTTTAAAGTTCCTAACTCTCGATTTTGAAGTTATATACTGTCTAGTGACACTTCAAGTTCCGATTTAATGTTATAAACAGACTTGGATCGTTAGCCGTTATCGTAAATTAACCGATGTCAAAATCAAAGCTTAACTGAAACACGGATACCAATTTTTTTAACTCATTAATCTGAAATAGAAATATAATCTTTCATATTTAAAAAAATATTCAGGTAGTATTTTTAAAATATTAATTAAAAGACATAGTAATTGTCTAGATTAGTAAAATCCATTATCGGTAGGTGTACTCATACAAATGGCCATTTGATTAAAGTTCCTTTATAGAAACTAGTTCAAAAGAAACGAAAATTCTATTTATATTTCTCCTTTAATATCACAAAACGTTATCGTTTCTATTTTGGAATAGAAAAACTTCGGGAATTATGCAAAGAAGCTGCCCATTTTGGTGTCAGAAAATAATAAAATTCATCTTCTTTTGAAACTTAACCTGAGAAATATAAATTAAAGAATAGCTTGATATCTTTTCCAGTGGATAATTGTTTGATATTGATATTTTCGTTTCATTGATTTTAAATAAATTGGTATTGACATCGGTTAATTTACGATAATGGCCAATTGATCATCACTAATAGTTTAAATAATTTCAATTAAACGGTTCAAAACCTTCAGGAAAATCTTAGTTTTATAATGAATAAAATTCTAATTTTAAAGTAATAAATTAATTTATTGTAGGTAATTAATTTACTGCCTTAGTGTAATTTATTCTGAAATAAAATTATGCAATGAAAGAGGAAGTGACGTACATTTGGGTAAGTGTTTGGCGAGAGATTCGGGTTAAAGAAATAAGAGAATAATTTGAGATGGTGAAATGTTTGGCGGGAGATTCAAATGTCGATTTGGATTTGGGTTAGAGAATAGGGTTTTAAGCTCTCTCTCCTTATGGAACCAACCCTAATGTTTACATTTGGATTTGGTATTTAATCATTGACATTTTGAGAGAATAGTGTCCCTGGATACATTTCAAGTTTTCTGCTTATTTCCGCTCTCGCAAATTTCCAGGAGGCTCAAAGTATTTGAGTTATTTCCGCCCTAATTCAACCTTTTCTAGCTGTGATTTATTTCGTCGGTTTTATTTTAAGCAGGGACGGAAATAAGATAACTTTGAGATACTTATAGGGGTCATTGCCTCACTGGACCAATGTCCTATAAATTGATTGGGTGTGCAAAATGTTCTGGTTGCTGGACCAGCTTGTTTATAATATACATTGTGGTAGTGGGGGTAGCGCAACAAGAGTGTCCCGGATTCGATCCCGAACTCTAGCACCAAAAGAAGAACCTGGGAACAAATCCTTCTGCGTAGAGTTTGCAAGTTCCCTCCCCACTGGTTAAAGGAGGAGGGTTAAGGACTTTTATACTCACCTCTTTTCTAAATTCCGTAGCACTGGATTGATAATTGGTCCAAGATATCCCTCGAATATTAGTCCATTTTCATCTTTAAGAGTGAGATAATTGGATAACGTTACAACAAATCTGGCAATTTTTGTCGCGTTCATAACGCTGCCTTTCTGGAAATAAAGAAAGTGTAAGATTCTCTATTTCTGCGTTGAAATCGATTCACGAGGCGGCAAAAAATGGGGACTGAACCATGAAAATAATTGTTAAGAAAACCACAACTCCGCAACGAGAAAATGAACGTTACGTCAAGTATGCATTTTCCATTACCTAGTCAATAATCTCGGCTACATTTAATATGAACTTTTAATCCGGGTTATAAAGGATATAAAATAATACTTGGTAGTACTTGCGACCGTTTAGAAACAAGCAATTTTCTTTCCCACAAACGAACTCTTTTGTTTAACGACGGGTTTTACTATTTTTGTCGACGTTGCAAAGGTGACCCTGATTTTTCAGAAGAGAAACAGATTTTCATATCAGTTTCGACTCTTACGTGTTGAGATTATTTTTTGGATGACATAGACATACATGACTCCAAATTTCACATTGCACGTGCCATAGTTTTTGCGTGGAATAAGCGTCCAGTTTTCTCTTCCAATATCGGTTGTATCATAAGTTTATCATGCCTCTAAGTACAAAAAAAAATGGGTTACAACTGGGCATCTTAGGCAGGCTACTGTGACGTCAGAACTCGTATACCGAAGAGAGAAAACATGAAATTTCTGTCGCGGTGCAGCCACCAAGCGGTCGAGACGATTACTAAATGGGTCACGTGAAAAAAAAATCATCCAATGGGATAAAGGAGATTTTTACGTTTCGTATAGGCAGGCATTGGGGAACGAATTTTACTTGAGCAACCCCAAAATCCCTCTCTCTCGTGAGATAAAGGCGGTTTCAGTCCTGAAACATACTAAAAGGGATAAAAGAAACGCTAGGCTAGGCAGTACAATTTTGTATTGAAGTTGAGGTGATAAATGATACGGAGAGAGTATAGGGTTTCATTAAAGGGAGCCAGACAAACACTATTGCCACAGGAGTAGCAGCCATTTCTCTACTTAGAGGCATTTGGTAACCATGGCTGCTACGAAATAAGTAGTATTTGAAAAGAACGTTAGTAACTGTGAAATAATAATTAAAAACCACGACTCGAAACGAACTGAACGCGTGGCTGATTTTGATTCCCTGAAATCTGAAACTAACAATTCATAAACAGAAGTACAGCTCAAATTGTTTCACAAGCAAGGTTAACTGACAAAGTTCAATTGAACATTAAGAACATAAATTCTTCGAGTCCAATAAATCACCCATAACTGTATGGTTAATACTAACATGTTTACCAGATTAGACGTAACAGTACAGCTGGAAATATTAAAATTGCTCTTAAAATATTTGGAAGATTGATTTTGGATTTAGTAATTGATGTTGCAGAAACAGTATTTTTCAATGAGGTGTAGCATTATTTTAAAAACCGCCTTAACAATGGCTATATCATCTCTTGCGTAAATGTACAGCTAATATAATTCTTCATATAGGATAATGAAATAATCATGTTTATTTGTCACTTCTTAGTAACTAGTTTTTATTGCGCAGAAAGTTTACAGCATTGAACAGGTTTTTACATCATTCAGAAAAATTTCCGTGAACATACTGCATATTTTGAAGGATAACTATGTGGAAGCATTTCATTTTTCCTTTAAAACATTGCGTAACAAAGTGCGCTTGAACTGACACGAAAATGAATGGAACAGAAATTTTCATTTTTGTTATTTGGATGCTTATCTTATCTTTGAGTCGTGTTTTTTCTCCCTCAATTTACAGATAAAAATGATGATAAAAACTAACAGAGCTATACTGCTTCCAAGCATTAAGACAAGAAAGGACAGTTTAAATTTCTCCATTCCAAGTTGGTTATATGTCGGGATTTTCAATTCAATGTGCATCTTTACAATGCCGTGCTCGCTGGCTTTCTTAATATGGGACACCATAGTCGTAAAAATTAGCAATACTGTGCAATTAAATTTGGCATTGCTAAAATATCAGAGACCCGAAACGAGGTCTATCTATAAAAATAAAGAGAGTTTCTAACAAAATAATACAAGTAATCAAGACTTAATCTACTTGGCATGTCAAAGAGAGAGAGACCATAATTGTATTTTCCATTTTGTACGCTTCAAGTATTTTAAAAATTTAACTTAATGTTCCAAAAGTCATATTTAGCCCCTTAATGTTTTATCAAAACTACATAGATTTCTCTTACTTGGAATCTTTAATAGGCCATTTTTGTGTGTCTTTCTCCTTGAATTAAAGAGAAGGATGTGTAAAAACCGTCACCCCTCACGTCTTGCATTGACTCATTGAGCGACCTTTGCCAAGATTTTCACGACCTATGAGTGTCGAACCCGAATGTAAACCAGTTTTCTTTGCGTGTTCTGAACGAATAAACCCAGGATCAACGGTTGTCTTATAAACGTTCAAAGTCAATGAGATGTGTAGAAGGATCGAGGAGCGGGTGGTTTGGTAAAGATTTAAGCCTCTAGCTTAGAGCTTCTTTCATATATTAGCATGGAGTTTAGGGCTTCTTGAAGATTACAAGTGGAAGAAATGCATGTATTACTGGTTTTGCCAAAAGACTTTCAGGCTTTAACTAAATTATTTTTCTCTCGATAATAGTTAGGGCGAAATTGAAAAGCCGCTCATCTAATCAAAACGAAGCCAGAATAATTTTACAACACACAAAATTGTATTTATCATTAATGTTGAAATATTTGTCTTTACTAAAATCGTTTTAAATATAAAATTCATTCGATTAAAACTAACATTACAACCTTTAGATGTTCGATGCTAATTACTTTGGAAACAATGTTTAAAGTTTTGGCCTTAAGCGAAATGAAAGCGTTTGGCAATTTTTATCAGACGCTCTCGAGCAATGTAACAGTTAATCACGTTTCTCGAACCGTTGAAAGTATTACCAAAGATTTGCTCGAGCTCTCGGATCAACGCTGCCGGTTAAGATATGTAACGTCAAATAAAATCCAGCGGTAAGTTTATCAGTTTGATGACAATGTATGGCAAACTCTCTTCACTTCATGGATCACTGAAAAGTCCCCAAGGGTTTTCTGATGAATCGATTCCCGATAAATTATGAGTAAAAGCGCAATTGCGAAAACTTATCGGAAGTCCCGTCAATGTGGGGTTAGATGTTTCTGGTAGCACTATAACCGATCGCCGCGTACATATTAACACTATCGACGATAATGCAGTAGAAGCAACGATATGTTCAGGCCCACTTGATTAAGGGAGCCAGAAAAAAGCTCAGAATGTCCTAAATAGACGAATTGAAGGACTGTAAATACTTCTAAAATTCTTTACTTAGGCTTGATGAAGTTGATGCGAACTAAATTGAACGAATTTTAAAGAATGAAATTTTTAATAAGAAGTTTTCCTATCAAATTATTAAAAAGATGCCATCAAGTAGTACAGTTCCCAATTGCGCAGTTCATAATACGAAACCTAAAAGCGTAACATCCATTTCACTTGTGTAAACCCGTGAATGTCATCAAAAAAACGTGAACCTGACCATTGAATTGCACCATGCTGAACATCCGTACTTTGAAATTGCGCATTTTTAAAAGAAATAATGCGTAATTGAGAAATGCGCGCTGATTATTGCTACTAAACAACTATTCTTTTTAGTAGTAGAGTATAACGTCAGAAAATGTGCGAAACACTTCCGGCCAACAATACATGCCTGAGGTTTGGCCTACATTACGTAAGTAAGAGAACGATATTCTGCAAATGCGACCCTTTAAAATAAATGATATTTCGCAGACACGAATGTTTCATTTATTGGACAACACCGGGAAAAATCAAGTCTTTGATCCATACGCTGAAAATCTTATTGTCATAACACAAATTTTGTTTACGTATTTAAAAAGTGTCACGTAAGGTTTATACTTTGTGTAACGCACGATTGTACAAATTATCAGATACCTTGCTTGTTTCCGCAATGATTACTGATATTTGAGGTTTACTTTTGAAAATGACACATTTGCCCACCCGTATTTTAAAAATTTGTCTCAACTTAATACAGATGGAAATTCGTAAGTTCAACGGACACAGTGAGTGCCCTTCGGAAATTGAACAAAAGTATTTCTGTTAGACACGAGATCAACGTGCTTACAGCAATCGAATTAGATGTATGTATAGAGATCTTACTGGTGTTTTCTACCCCCATTGGTCGCGTGAATTAGGGTTTGACTAGGAAACACGCTTTCATTCACTTAGTTTAATCGAACATGAATCTGTAACAATGTTCGAAGACCATTCCTTTAAATAATTGCAGAGAAAACCACGCACACTGGCGGCAACCGCCCTCTTGGGTTATTTCCCTCACTCTAGAGGCAATGCCAGAGGGAGCCCACGTTCACTACACACGAGAGGCTAGTCGACTCGCGCTGCCACTAGCGGTGATTCTTAACCGAATATTTCGGTCTCCACCTCGCGTGATGTTTGCTTCTCTTCTGGTATGAATGGAATGGTCTACTTGTTCTACATTCGTGATTCTAAATTGCACACGCCATGTTAGCGTATAAAAGAGAGCAAATGATACCCATTTTTCATTACTTTTAGTGCTTTTATTTACTATTAATGAAATAGGCGTAGTTCTGCGTAAGTTAGCCCGAAACTTTTTTATTCAGCTCTTGGACACACACGTGGTATTCTTTATCCCGGAACCAAAAACTACAAAGCTTTTTCATGCATCTATTTCTTTATATCAAACTGGACAAGTCATACTCAGTACAGTACCACGTGATGAAGATTCTACAACAAGTGAACCCATGAAACTCTTATTACTGGATTCAGTCATTTTTCTTTGTACCATAGTGGCCATTTTGGTGGTATCCGTCACGTATCTTTGCATTTCTCGAAGGTACGGGTTGGAAGAGCGCCAGATTAACTTCTCAAACTCATTTCCGACGGTTTGGATATTCTTACTCCACCTTGTTTTAAATTGTTAAGTACTAATCCAAATTTACCAAGAGTTAATCAAGATCTGTTTGCGTAAGTACGGGTCTGCAGTGGGGGCATGTAACCAAATGCAAACAAGGTGACAGACAGACACACACACATATACTTCCAATCTAATACCTTTCAGTGTTATCATCGTCACTCGAAGAGGTTAAAATTTAGTGAAATAATTGAAAACGCATTTAAATAGGAAATTCGTTGACAAACTTTTGTGTTTATGTAAAAATGTTTTGATTGACTGAATTTAATATTGTAAATCTAGCTGATTTATTAGTTTTGGAACGGAGATTACCGACGAGGATTTTGCTTGGATCGTGGACTCGGTATCTTCCCTTTCAACCGAATTTCCAATGGACCGAAATCCCATTCGACCGAATATCCCGCAATGATTTTAGATTTCCAGCCCAATGGCTATATTCCCGATGGACCGAAATCCCAATCGTCCGAAGGTTAGGTTAGATTAGGTTTGGTTTGGTTGAAATAATTCGTTGACACCTTTTCCAAAATATTCTCCTTTTAATTAGCTATCACCTTTTCCAAAATATTCTCCTTTTAATTAGCTATCACCTTTTCCAAAATATTCTCCTATTAATTAGCTATCACCTTTTCCAAAATATTCTCCTATTAATAAGCTGCCACCTTTTCCAAAATATTCTCCTACTAATTAGCTGTCATCTTTTCCAAAATATTCTCCTACTAATTAGCTACCACCTTTTCCAAATTATTCTCCTTTTAATTAGCTACCACCTTTTCCAAAATATTCTCCTTTTAATTAGCTACCACCTTTTCCAAAATATTCTCCTACTAATTAGCTGCCACCTTTTCCAAAATATTCTCCATTTAATTAGCTACCACCTTTTCCAAAATATTCTCCTTTTAATTAGCTACCACCTTTTCCAAAATTTTCTGCTATTAATTAGCTTCCACCTTTTCCAAAAGATTTTCCTATTAATTATCTGCCACCTTTTCCAAAATATTCACCTATTAATTAGCTGCAACCTTTTCCAAAACATTCTCTTACTAATTAGCTGCCACCTTTTCCAAAATATTCTCCATTTAATTAGCTACCACTTTTTCCAAAATATTCTCCTACTAATTAGCTGCCACCTTTTCCAAAATATTCTCCTATTAATTAGCTGCCACCTTTTCGTGGACTGTACAATACATTCTCCTACTAATTAGCTGCCACCTTTTCCAAAATATTCTCCATTTAATTAGCTACCAACTTTTCCAAAATATTCTCCTTTTAATTAGCTACCACCTTTTCCAAAATATTCTCCTATTAATTAGCTGCCACCTTTTCCAAAATATTCTCCATTTAATTAGCTGTAACCTTTTCCAAAACATTCTCCTACTAATTAGCTGCCACCTTTTCCAAAATATTCTCCTACTAATTAGTTGCCACCTTTTCCAAAATATTCTCCAATTAATTATCTGACATCTTTTCCAAATATTTCTATTATTGCTAATAAATTGTTCGTGGTAAGAGGCGGGCTTTTAATACTCATATAAAAAATATTTTTATCTCCAAACAAGGTTGGGTTGGGTTAGGTTAGGTTAGGGTAGGCTAGGGTAGGTGAGGTTCGCCGTAATTAAAACGTAGTTAAAATAAGTGCAGTAACACATTTTCAACTCACATTTTTTTAACAAAAATAAGTTGTGAAATTAAAAATATATTTAATGCAAAACCACACAGTATGTCTTCTTCCAGTTCAATAGAATTTTGGTCCAATGGGACTATAATAAAATCGCACCTTTTGGCTACGTTCGGTCGAATGCGACACCACAAAAAAACCGTTCTGTCGAATGGGAATTCGGTTCAATGGGACCAAAGCGTGGACTGTGGCGTCGTTTGTCCTGATATGGTGCTATTATTGTTCCATGAAGATAGAAATGGTCATTTCGCGTTCAGATCCTGTTAACTCCATTGAAGATTTGCTGAGAAAACCCAAATTGGAACCATATATCCATGGTGGAAACTTTAAGGCGGCGATAGAGGTGTGTTCATTTAAAGAAACCATACCAAACTACGATAAAAATTATTTCCTCATTTGTTTCATTGATTTTTATTAGGCATCAAATTCGACGTACACCAAGCTTCGAGAGAGAATGGCTTTAAACGGGCACTATTTTTTGAATCCCGACGCCAAGTTTCAAGGGAAATTTTTAAAAGGAACTGCTTTGCTATTTTGCGAAGACCAAGTCGTTGATTCCATGATTGAGATGTTAGCTTGGATATTGGCTAGACGAAAAAGGTTATTACACGTTGGAGAAAGCCTTAATGAAATTGTTAGTGGGCTCATGTACTTCAACAAGAAACTGCCGGCAAATGTCCTTGAAAATATAAGTTATATATAAGCCTAGGGTATTATTTCTTTGAATTAGAATTAGGTCTATTACAGTGTCAGCAAGACAATAGCAAATCGCGTCCGACCATTATTTTTGATAATCATTTACTTGTCGACAGCATTGGACGAATAGTTGAAACGAGTCAATTTGAACCCAGAATGAGGAAGGTATTCTTTGATCACCGAAACGTTCTTGACACGGAAAAAGAGCAATTACAAGACGCGAAGGGATTGAGCCTGAGCTTTCTATCGCCGATTTTCACCGTGTACCTTTATGGAAACGTACTGTCAGTTGCTGCACTTCTGGTCGAAGGCATTTCGAAATTTTTACATTGTTTTTAAACAACGGAGTTATTTTTTCTGATTATTTCATAGACTGTTTTCGTTGTAAATAATCACATCGTTTGCTTTTCAATTGAAACTAATTATCATAATTAATGCATATTTAAGTTATCGAGTTTTGGATTTACAAAAATTTTGAATTTATATTTAATGACAATGAAAGTAAAAGAAAAACTATGTCCTGTGCTTAACAATATTACTTCTATTTACGCTAAGTGCTACTTGGAGAAGTGTCACTCTAAAATTTGACCGTAAAGATCGAAACTCCAAACGACTTGACAAAATGACGTAAGACTTTTGTCCCGCACCTTTAGTCAGTGAGTAGTCTTCTTTTTGGTATTGGTTTCAATTCTATTGGGTACCTATCAGTGTCCTCGGCATGGATACCATTAATCAAGGCTCAATATGTAATTAATAAACGATGGAAATGAGTTTTTTCCGGAAGGTGACGGAAAAGGGTGTTGGGGTTAAGACACCTCCGGCGGACACGAAGAAAACGCCACCTATAGGGTAGGATCGCCGACATGTGTCGTATTCGTTCAATCTTTGTCGCTCAGATGCCTGGCCTTTGACTATATGTTCAAAGAACCGGGCTCATTGTGTTTCATTGGGCGTTAGAAAAATTTGTCAATTTTAAACAACACCAAAAAGAACTGTATTTAGTTTCCTCCTTCGGAAGATAGAGGTTTTTTTGTCGGAAGAAGTATTAATAAAGAAAAGAACCACCATTATTAAAAACCTTATAAATAAGTATAGTACTACACGTAAACACCACGAAAATAGTACTGAAAACCATAAATTATTCTTCAATTATTTATGTTATTATATTTAACGTACTAAATAACCCATAAATAATGATTTCTACAATACAGCTCCGTGGTTTCACTATGCCCCTTTATATGAAAATGGCGGTCTAGCTACGAAAATAAGTGAGATCCTAACAAAAATAACTCAAGTAATCAACTCTTAATCTACTTTGCATTTACAAAAGAGATAGAGAGAGAGACGATAAATGTATTTTCCATTTTGTACGCTTCAGATATTTAAAAACATAATTAACGTTCCGAAAATTCATATTTAGCCCCTTAATGCATTACCAGTAATAGATAGATTTCTTCCACTTGGGATCTTTAATAGGCCATTTTCTGTGTCTTTCTACTTAAATTAAAGTAGAGGACGTATGAAACCGTCACCAGTCTCGTCATGCATAATGTATTTGAACTTAGAAACCATGTGATATTGACAGAGCGACCTTTGCCAAGATTCCCACGTTCCATTGGTGTCGAATCCGAATGTAATCAAATTATCTTTGCCTATTCTGAACCTTTAAACCTAGGAAGAATGGTTGTTCTATGTATCTGAATAGCCAATTAGACGTGTGGAAGGAGAAGCGGGAGGGCTAGCAACGAACTAAGCCTTTATTATAAATCATAATCAGTATGAAGTCTAGGGTTTCTTAAACATTCCAAGTAGTGCAAAATCAATTCCTGGTTTTGACTAATGACTTTACGCATTAACTTAATGATTGTAGGTATAATCTAAATAGCTTATTGAATATACTAAATGACTTTTTTCTCGAAAATTTGAAAATCTAATTAAAACGACGGACCTGAAGTCATCATTAAAATTTAACACGCGAAACTGTATTTATCCTAAATGTTGAAATATTTGTCTTGATTATAAAATTGCTTAAAACATGAAATGCTTTCGTTAAACACAAACCTCATAACCTTTAGATGTAACTAATCGATGCTAATTACCTTAGAGAAAATGATTAAAGTTTAGGCCGTTGGCGAAATTAGAATTTTCGATGCGGCTCTTTGGAAAATTTTATCAGACGCTCTCGAGCAGTGTAAGAGTTTATCACGTATTCTGAATCTGTCGGAAGAATTAGCAAAGTGATAAGAAGAAGCGCAATTGCGTGAACCTCTGATGTAACCTCGCAATTGCGTGAACCTCTGATGTAACCTTGCAATTGCGTGAACCTCTGATGTAACCTCGCAATTGCGTGAACCTCTGATGTAACATCGCAATTGCGTGAACCTCTGATGTAACCCCGCCATAGAGAAGCTAGATATGTTTATCGTAACCCTAGCCATTCGCCACGTTCATACATCTTGACTCTATCGATGATAATGGATTAGATGCCTACGATATGTTCAGGCGCACTTGATTAACGTTACCATGAGATTTGCCCATTAGTTTTCATACATTTCGGCTTTTAATATTTAGAATGTTTTTGATTGATTTACAAAGGGAATGAGATAGACGTATCGAAGTATTCTAAATATTTCTTCAATTCTTTAAACACGCTTGCACAATTTTACATTAATTTTAAAGAAAGACCTTTTTAGTAAAGAGGTTCACCTAACAAAACATTAAGAAGGTGCCATAAAGTATACAGTCCCCAATTGGGTAGTTAATACTGCGAAATATGAAGGGAAATTATGCATTTCACTTTTGTTATACCATATAATCAAAGACACTTGAACCAGATCATTGAGTTCCATCATTCTGACCATCCTTTCTTTGAAATTGCGTTTTAAACAACCTATTTACCAATTATTCTTATAAGTATTAGAGAATAACGTCCATAAATGTGTGAAACACTTCCGGCCAACAATACCTGCCTGAGGTTCAGCGCAGTATTGGTAATTAAAAGAACATTATCTTGAAAATGAGAATCTAAAAAATAAATTACATTTCGCAGGACTATGATTCACATTTACCGAAAAACTTTGGCGAAAATCAAGTCTTTGATCCTTACGTTGAAACTATTTTTTTCATAGCACTGACGTTGTTTATGTATACGAAAAGTGTCACGTAAGGTTTATACTTTGTTGTTTTTCATGTGTAAAACACGAGTGTGCAAATAATCATGAACTTGTTTGAATTCTGCATTTATTAATGATATTTGAGGTTTTTGAAATGAAGACTTATTCGAAACATAATTGAAAAACTCATATGGATTAGCTAAATATGTCAGGGTTCCCACAAGGTCCCCTGTATGTCCATATTTAGTCCCTTTTTCCAATATTCCTTAGATTTTGGTTAGAATCCTGATATGAAAATAGTCGACATAAGCCTCAATTAATATAGAAATATCATAGTTTTCTAAATATCTACCTTGCTTAGCATTTCTAAAATACCTTTAAATTTTATTCAATGAATAGAAATTTAATTAATGTACTGAGTTTTCGAGTCCAATAATCTAAAAAAAATATTCGCCAAATTTGATGTCGATTCCAATCGAGTTGTACAATTGAGAATGTTACATTTGAGCACACAAGGAGTTCATAATAACCCCCTTTCGGGGGGGGGAAGTACGAAACTGGTTAAAAAGTCCGTAACAACAAAGTTTCACCGTAAAGCTCAGCGGATTTATACACCGCTTAACTCCCAAAGAAATAGTTACCCCAATGTTTAGCGCCCGCGCGCATTAATTTACCATTTTCCGGTTTAGCACTATTTTTATCTTGTGATTTTGGGAGCGAAAATGGCTCGCGAGTCGCGTCTGTCGGCGCGGTGGGAAATTAAGCCTTGGCTAAGAAGTTGGCTTTGCGATGTTTTCTTGTGATATGTGTGAGTGAGAATTCCGTGGTTAAATTAAAACGGTATGGACAAATTGATTTAATATAAGAATTCCATCGTGTTCCTACGTCCACGTACTCGCCATTCTTCTTTTCGACGGAGATCCCAGCCAATGGAAGTTTTGGAACGAAAACCAAGGAGTATAGATACTACTACAATCTACTGTAAAGTTGTATGTCCATCAACAGGCTAGTCCTTTATATACGCAACGACAAAATCTTGTTGTTTGCGATTTTTACCATTACCTCTATGGCAAGTTTCGTACTTCCCCCCGAACGGGGGTTATTATGAACTCCTGGGCACACGTATTTTAAAAACATTTCTCAACTTAATATAGATGGAAGTATGTAAGTTATGAGGACGCAGTGAGTGAACTTCAGCAATTGAACAAAACTATATCTAGAGTAAAAGGGCACAATAATGTTGCAGCGCTTAGTTTAGGTGTAAGTATAGATCTTTTTATTGGTCAAGTGAGTAGTATAGGGCCCCACTTCGTACCACGGTAGAGGTATAAATTAGGAGCGTGGGAACTAAAATTAGCATGTTTCAATGGTTTGAATTGTTCGCCGCCGCCGCCGCCGCCGCCGCGGTGAATCTTCGCGAGATCCCCGCGCGCGAGTTCCTTCCCTCCTGAGTCTCACCCCCGCGGGGTTTCCCGCGCGCGCCGCGAGTTCCTTCCCCCATTTTAACTCAGCGCGCGGCGCTAGTTTCGTACTATTCAATTCCAGGAAAAATTCTATTGTTAAATTCTTACTATTTACTGAGATTTTATACTGAGACTATCCCTTTCGTATTTTATACTGAGACTATCCCTTTCGTATTTTATACTGAGACTATCCCTTTAGTTTTTTATCCTGAGACTGTCCTTTTAAAGAATTAAGAGGTGTTTTCCCTCGGTAAAATCAAACCTTAACCTTTCTGTTTTCATACCTTGCGTGTGACTAATCAGTAATAGGGATTATTTATTCAACAACACGAACTGGCTATAATACGTTTTATTCAATGCCTTCAAATATATATCAGTTTAGTTTTTAAATCATTTACATCGTTTACAATGTAGTTGTAAAGAAATGGTTCATCAATAGGTAAATTAGTACCAAAATCTTTGCGAAACTTTTCAATGACATTATCGTAGTTAATTACTTTTAAAGCTTTCACTAGGTTTTTTTCGACCCTTTTGTTCCAGTCAGTTTCTTCGGACTCGCACATAATATCGTGGGCTATTTTGTTTTGGCAAGAGGTATTGTCGCAGCATTGGGTCATCTCCAATAAGATTTCCGTTACGTTTTTCAGAATCGCTTCTCTCATAGTTTCAACGGCTCTTGTTTTTTCGTGTAGCTCTAAGTCTATGAGGGCTTTAATTTTCTTCAAATAATCCCAACTAGATTGGTTAAAGGAAATGCCCCCGCTTGTAGCGTACAAAATGTTGTATTTTTCTCGACATCCTCTCGTGTATTTTCTAATGTCAAATATATGACCTTTCCGGTTTACGAAGCATTCTAGCTTTAAATTGGTAGTAGTTGGATGTAGCCAGACGGAAAACCTCGGCGAATTTCCTTTGAAGAAAGCGTCGATTTCGTTGGAAAACTCCCAAATATTAGACCAAACGTGTTTCTTTAATGATATTTGTACACGAGTGTCGGTACGTCTAAAATATACCTTTGGGGTCGTGACATTACCAACCCAAACTTCTACTTTCTCCGAAATATTGTGAACTTGGTTCATTTTAAAGCGGTTAAGAAATGACGATTTCGACGTTGAGTTCCTACCTAATATAGTTTTTCCTCAAAGTTTAGGCGATCTCCAAAAAAAGAGTAATACGAATGACGTCATATCTAATTCAACCAATCAATGCGCCTATATTATAACTGTTCGACGAATGACGTCTATTATAACAGTTCGACGAATGACGTCATATTTGCCTTAAGTTTTACTCTAATGATACAAACGTTTTTATTGTTATATTGGGACTATTTGTTACAAACTTCTATTTTTAAAGTTAGATTATTTTTTTGAGGGTCGACGTTGTAAGCATTTTCTAATGGCATAGAACGAAGGCGATATTTACAAAGTCACGTCCTGTTCTTATGGAATATTACAAGTCAGCTATATAAAATATAAATCGAAAGACCTATGTTTGTATTAAGAAGTGTTAAGCTTATTGGCTGACTTAACCATCTGGGTTTAAAAAACTAACCAATTACAAATTGTGTACTAGAACGTTTATAGCACGTGATTTTACTGTTACAAGCACTTCTTGGAATCGGGAGATTCTTAGAAATCAGTTAAAGACGGTCATTTAGAGGTCTTACAAGTTATCTAAAATTTCAATAGAAAAATGGTCAATTTTTTTTAAAAAAGAGGCTTTTAGTTTTCAACTTGGTTTAAAGTTTTTGATGAAAATGATTTTAAGTACGAGTGTAAAATATAATTTGTGTGGATATAGTGGTTTCAAGCGTGTAATTTTCGAGTAAAACCACGTTTGTTTTTGTGATCATCAACTTAAATAAGGAATACATATATTTACATTGAAAGGTAACATTTTTTGCTATATTTAAATTAGTTTTGGGGTGCCTAGTTTTTGAAATGTGCACTTTAATAAATTTCAAGAAAAATATTCTAAAAGTGAACTATCGTTATAAGTTATAAACGTGACAGGGTGTTAGCCACTAAAATAAGATATATATATACATGACAAAAATGGGTAATGAACGAAAAATAAACGAACTCCTACTCCTCTTCAGTTAAATTAGCAATGCGTATAGAACTTCATCTATTTAGTTGTCTCAAACGGCAGAAAATCCAACCCTTTTCTTATGAAACAAAAGTCATACCATCCTGTTAACTGGAAATGGTAGCTGTAAAACCCTTTCGCTAGGAATGCGAGATGTAAAACCCTTTTCTCTAGAAATGAAAACAATGTATCTGACTAAGAATTTAAGTTTATTATACTACAATTTACAGTACTTATTATTCATTTCCGTAAAAAAAAATAATGTAAAAAAGATACACGAGCCACTTTAGTATGAGTTACCTCTTCTTGGTCTCTAAATGTAAATGATCTACGATTGCTAATAGTATGCCAGCCGGTATTATGCGAACAAAGTTCCTCACTATACATATTAAATAAATGTTTTTTTATGCAATTACTACAGAAACTTTTCTGAACGTCCCAAATTACTTCTACCATCATGTCGTCTCGATGCACTACTGTATGAGTTTTTACCGCTAGATATTTCGTATTTGGTTCGTCCATATCGCTAAAAAAGACAAGACAGTCTCTGCAAACTCTACGTTCGCATTTCCTTTCACCTTTTCTCCATGTTTTTAAAAAATAGTCATATTCTATGTGGTGGTACCCATCCAATAAAAAGAAAGGGATGGTAACTCTATTCCTTTGCGTAGCTTGAAATTGAGCAAAAGTCAAGCGATTATCCACTTCGAGGTCAATTTCTGATTCTGTGATCCAAAGCCAATTTGGTAAATGTTGGCGATGTTACTCTGAGACATTCCACGAGAGCCCATCCTTGGACGTCGTGAAATGTCCAGATTGTAACAGGTATTTTAAAGGTCCCGAATGCTTCCAAATACATAGAACTAATAAAATTTGTGAAAAAGTAAAAAGATGCAAAATTTGCTGCGAGGAAATTGAAAAAAATCACAAATGTAGTAAAGTATGCCCAAAATGTAAAATTGAACACCCGCCTAGGCTTTGTTATGTCCAACCCCTTACTAAAAAGTATAAGGAAACAACTTATTGTTATTTCGATACCGAATGTATAGTAGATAATTCCCTTCATACTCCAATACTTCTAGTTTCTGCTATGCAAATAGAGGAAAATGTTTACGATTATAACATTTTTAGAGGACTTGATTGCGTAGACAAATTTATGCAATACCTAACCCAAGTAGATGAAAAAATTGTTTTTACTAGAGACAACAAAAGGCGTAGAGTAACCAAACCTAGGTTTGAAAATGTTACTATTGTTGCTCATAACATGAGAGCGTATGACGGGTTTTTCATTTTACAATGGTTAATCCATAATTATGGAAAAATAGAAATTATATTCGATGGAGCAAAACTGCTAGCAATGTTTGTTAAAAAACAAAATTTAAAATTTATATGTAGTTTTTCCTTTCTGGCTATACCATTAAGGGCTTTTTCGGAGACATTTCAGTTGGGTTCAACGTGCAAGCAGTTTTTCCCATATATCTTTTTAAACAAAAACAATTTAGATTATTGTGGAAAGATTCCCGATAAATCTTATTTTCAGCCAGAGTTTATGAAAAAAGATGATAACATAGCTTTTGAAAAGTGGTATGGTGAAAAGTCAAAACAACCCGTTTATAATGCCATGTTAGAGTTACAAGAATATTGCGTGGCTGATGTCCAAGTCCTTCAGAAGGGTGTAGACTGTTTTCGTAACCATTTCAAAACAGTAACGGGTTTAGACCCAATGAATTGCGGTGCGATAACCATAGCGGGAGATTGTACTTCGGTGTATCTTCACACATGCTTACAGAAGAATACCCTTGGTGTCGTTCCAAACCCTGGATTCCGTGGTTCAGGTAACCAGAGCAAGAAAGCCATAAAATTGATGGCATGGGTAAGTAAGGAAAGAAAGGTCGAGATTCAAACTGTAATGTCAGCATCAGGAGAAAAGAAAATTGGACCATACGCAGTTGATGGTTATTGTAGAGACCCGGAAATAATTTTAGAATTCATGGGCTGTTTATATCACGCGTGTAAAAAGTGTTACAAAGGAAGTGAGTGGAATAGCGTAGTTAAGGAAACCAATAAAGTTATTTACGAAAAAGGACTTGATAGAATACAATACATTAAAGAGCTTCATCCTAGGGCTGAGATCATTACTATGTGGGAATGTGATTACGATAAACTGATGGCAGAAAATTCAGATTTTAGGGAATTTTGTAATTCAGTCGAAGTGTGTGACCCTATCTTATCAAGATCAGCGCTTTACGGAGGACGATGCGAACCCCTAAAGTTATACTATAAAGCAGATCCAAGTAAAAATGAACGTATTTTATATTTTGACATTATGTCTTTATATCCTAGTCAAAATAAATATGGTATTTACCCGAAGCATTTCCCTGAGGTGATTCAATTCCATTTTGATTATCGGAAAGACGCTTATTTTGGAATCATGTCGGCGACATTGTTACCCCCATATGGTCTGTACATTCCTGTATTACCCTACAGACATAATGGGCGATTGTATTTTCCTTTATGTAAATCTTGTGTAATCGAAGAAAATACTGAACTTTGTAGTCATAGCGATGGTGAAAGGTCAATTTCGGGCGTGTGGTGTACCCCAGAAATTTATAAAGCTATGGAAATGGGTTACAAACTTTTAAAAATATCAGAAGTGCATCATTATAAAGAAACTTTCAAATATGAAAAAGGTGTAAGCGACGGACTTTTCGGTGGTTACGAAAATAAATTTTTAAAGATTAAGCAGGCCAACTCGGGGTTCCCCTCAGTTAAAACCTTCGAAGAAAAGAGGGAATATTTAGATTCAATTTATGAGACTGAAGGAATAAAAATCGAAATGGATGAGGTAACTAAAAACCCTGCTATGAGAGCAATCTCAAAAATTTGTTTGAATTCACTATGGGAAAAATTTGGATTCAGTACTAACAAACCAAAGTCTATCATAATAGACGATTATAAAGATCTAATTGGCATTTTAGTAGACGACACAAAAGAACTTATAGATTTAAGGCCCCTAAACGAAGAGCTATGTTTGTTAACGTATAGTTTTAAGGACGAGTTTCAACCCACATATTATAAGGGGAACCCATATGTTGCCAGCTTTGTTTCATGTTATGGTAGATTAACTCTTTATGAAACACTTGCAAAGTTGAATGAGCGTGTACTTTATATGGATACTGATAGCGTAATCTTTGTTGCAAAAGAGGTGGACTACATACCCCCACCGGTATTAACTTGGGGTGTTGGGTAAACGAACTGGGAGAGGAATCAATTTTAGAATTTGTTTGCAATGCTCCAAAAAGTTACGCCCTGAAAACTACAGACAACAAAACTATCGTGAAAGTAAAGGGCATAAGTCTTCAAAATCGCATAAATGAAAATATTGTAAATTTTGACTCCATATTTGAAAGTATTCATAATCAATCAAAAAGAATTAAAGTAGCCGTTCCTTTTAATGTACGTAGAGATAAATATACGGCAACAATAATAAATAAAAAAATGGAAAAGACATTTGGATATACATTTAACAAGCGCGTAGTTAAGGGTTTTAATACATTTGCATATGGTTACTTAACAGAGACAACTCAGGATGAGTAGATCTAAAAAGAATGTACATTTTTCACCAAATGTAACTGTGTTTGAAATACCTATCGAAGATAGACGAAATTACGCCCTTTACAATCCGCTAAGGTTTAAAGATCGTATTCGAAAGGTGGAAAAAATGTTACTCAAAATATATGCAATTCGAACTGAGCAATAAAATATTCAAGTGTTCAATTTTTTGTGTCATCGAATAAAATTTGTAGCGCCCTTTCAGATGTTATGCGCAGGCTCTAGCATGTGTGGTAAATCATCGTGGGTTTTTAATTTATTAAGATATAGAACATGCATGATTAGTCCAAAACCAGATCGGATAGTTTATTGCTATTCAATTTACCAAAATAAATTTGATGATCTGAAAAGGGAAATCCCTGAAATAGAATTTATGGAAGGGTTACCTCCGAATAACGAAGAATTTTGGAATAGAAATCAAAATAACCTCCTGGTGTTGGATGATTTAGCTTCAGAATGTGGTAATAGTAAAGAAATAGCTGATATGTTTATTAAGGGCAGTCACCACAATAATACCAGCATAATTTTAATTACACAGAGCTTATTTAGTAAAAATAAAGAGTTCAGATTGATTAGCCTAAATTGCGTTTATGTTTATATTTTAATATTCAAATATCCCAGGGATTCATCGCCAATACAATTTTTAAGTAGGCAAGTTTTTCCTAGAAAAAGTCAGTTTCTAGTGAAGGCCTACGCCATTGCTACGGAAAAGCCGCACTCGTACATTTTGATTGACTGTCATCAAGCCACGGATGAATGTCTACGAGTTAGAACAAATGTCCTCCCTCCAGATGGAAATATGTACGTATTTATCGACGAATAAGAAAGAGTGACGGCGCATTTTTAATCTATTTAATACAATGATGCTGCCGGTCTCACTTCGTAAGAAATACCCCTACCTAACTTTGCTTAAACGAAGCAATAAAATTCAAAGAAAACATATTCTAAAAAACAGTACCAAAGATCAATTAAAGACGCTTTGTAATATTTGTTTTAACATTACACACGGCGGGATACCTTTGACTTCCAAACTAAAAAATCATTTAAAACGTCACAGGAGAGTTATAAGGCTATTGGCTCAAAAGTCTTTGCAATTAAGTAAGAAGCGTCAGTTGATGATTAATCAATCAGGCGGAGCCTTTTGGCCAATGTTACTGGCTAGTATTATCCCTAGTGCTATCTCAGCTATAAAAAGTTTAACATGAAGAAAATGGTTTTGGTGCCTGCCAATACCATTTTGGATCCGGTGGATAAAGAATTATCTGAGCTAGATCAAGAAATGCATAACATTCTTCGAAAATCCGGATCTACAGAAACTAAACTTAGAGAATACTTGGAAACCCTACAAAAATATTTAAATATGAAGAAACTAGTACAACCCATTACCGTAAAAACTGTATCGGCACCTCCTACAACTTATCCAGCGCTATCTTCTACCCCGGTGGTTTCTACTTCTACCGCTACTTTACCCATTATTCCGAGCCTAACAGGAATACACGCAACTACCCCCATTATGCCTACCGCTTCTGCACAGGGTTCCACCATTTTTCAAGCACCACCTAGCGGGTCCACCTTGACATGGCAGCCATTTACGGCTACGGCTGTAGCGGCTAAGTCTCCAACACCCAAAAGAAAAAACTCTACGTAAAAACAGCGTGGCTCAATCATTAGATGAATTTAAAAAATTTCAAGAACTGTATTCGCCTCTTCATTCTAAACGTAAAACCAGAAAAGATAAAAAAACTGTTGTACCCACTACACTATGGAAAGAAAAATTTAAATAAACGTTTTTTTATTGATTGCAATATTTATTTTGATGTTTCAACAAATGATTACATAAAAACAATAGAACCAAAGCTTCATTATACATTAAATCATTTGGTTTATATAAATCTTGAATAATAACGTATAGATTATAACCGTAACAGGCATTAACTAGATAAAAAATACAATGTAAACCGCTTGTTAAAGATAATGGATATTGAGTAGGTACAGGGTTTATAAACCATTCTTTAGCGTAGACATAAAGATCGCTAAGATTATAATAAGAGGGATCATTTCCATAAGAATCAAAAAAGTTCCCTACATTATTATTTACATATATAGCTAACCAATGAAGTCCTGGACTCGATGAAGGTTCCGTATTTAGACAAAAGCAATATTTAGCTTGCTTTGGCGGCAATGGTTTTTGGTCGAAAGCAAATACACCGAGGAAAAAAGGTCTTGTTACAGGTTCACACGTTAAAATTTCGATTATTTCCACCGTATTCATTATCCCGATGGGTTATAAATCACGGTACGATCTTTAGAAATGATAATTTCAGATTCGAACTCGGCGTACACTATTACAGTTACGTTATGGACTAGCGGAGATTTGAACTTCATAGATATTCTTAGGCTTCCCTGTTTGTTTCTTGACAAATGTTCAGCGCCCGCTTGTTCTTCCGGTGTAAGATCGAACGCGTACAGAGCTTTACCCTCTTTAAATTCTTCGAAGGTAATACAGTTTCCTTTATTACTTTTGAACAAATCCAAGGCCGTATAGTTTGAGAGATACTCTCTGGAATACTCGTTAACGGCATAGTGGGGTGTAAACGGAGGATTGGGATATGTTTGATTTCCAATTGTTAGTGCCAAGTAGCTTAAATTAAAATGATTGAACTCAAAGCTATTCAAATCTAGGGCTCCATTAAAGGCTGTTGTTCTAACTAAGCCGATAACTACGCGTGATTGTTGTCTTTCCATAAAGACATTTTCTCGTATAATGTCAGTGGAACCGCTACTGATGGAAAAGTATTTTAACACTGTTCTGTTAATTGGATAAATTACATTGTGCTTTTCGTGTAACATAATCTCATTATTTATTTTAATCTTTTTTATAAATAATGTAACATCGTCAATTTTAATTTTAAATTTAGGATTAAGTGCTGCTGTAGATATAATTGCAAATTCATTAACTGACTTTATGAAGCGAAACCGTACATCAATAATAGTCTACCTAGACCAGACTGATTTTTGTTAAACAACAAATAATAGTTATTTTCACATTTTACGTTTACTTTTCCGTCGGGATTAAGCTTAATTACAAAATTACTACTGTTTTCTCGAGGAATTGCGTGGCGCATTGCTTCAATAACATTTTCAATATGGTTATACTGGCCGGGTTGAATTTGCACAGTAATTTACCGTGGATTCGTTGGGCCTTTTCTTTTTCTTATATGGAAAAATTATTGGAACTATTTAGTTCTAAAGGATCGTCTTTCTTTCTTTTAATCAGTTCTTCGGGAAAAGTGTATCTCTCTTTGATCCCATCCAAGAAGGGTAAGCCCAAGATTTTCCCCATTTCTTCCGGTATTTGAACTTCATATCCATTTTAAGCTCTCAGAGCGCAAAAAGCCTTCTCATTGTCATCACTGTAGGTGATAAACATATAAACCGACCGTCGTATTTCGGGGGGTATGGTATTATTAATAGATTTAATTAAACTCTTATAAACATCGTATTCGTCTCCACGCAAGTTTCCCGCGACAAGTTGTATCTTATACTGGTCCCAGCTGTTTTCAGTATAGTCGTGTACTCCAGCATTGAAATATAAATACTCGCCGGATACATTATCCCAGGCCTGGGGTAAAAATGCTTCGGCAAGCCCCACATGCCAATTACCAACTAAGTTTAAAGGAGCTGGTAACTGAACTTTAAAATGAGATTGCGTGTTATCCGGAAAGACATTCATAGAAGCCGAACTTACTAGTGTAACATAAAATGAATCGTTCGACATGGTTAACTAGATTAAAATGAACATTTATTTATTTGCCAATAGACATATATCAGTAGATCACTTTTTGAAGTTCGCATTCGTAAAAGGCACCTCATTTCTTCGTCGTTGTAATCTTTAACTACGTAACAAACTGGATTTCTGTAAAGAACTTTTGATACGGTAAATATTTCCCTCGTCCAATAGCCTTTATAACCCTTTTCGAAAAGAGGTTTACTCTTTGACAGTCTGACAAAATCACCAATCTTTAACTTTGGGGGTTTAGCAGGTTTTTGATGGCCATAAAAACGCTGCCATACTAAATGTTCATTTTCGATATTAACATCTTTTGGAGCGAAACCAATACTTGAATGCGTACTAGAGTTATAGGCCTTCATGATTTTTGGCAAACTACCAATATAATTATATTTTTTGGTTCTTGTAAATAGTTTGAATATTTTATCCTTTAACGTTCTGTTAAATCTTTCAATAACACCGCACTTTATCCTTCCAACACTTGTATAGAGTTGAATACCCTCTTTCTTCAAATATTCTTTAAACAATTTTGATAGAAATTCACTGCCTTGGTCAACATTAATACGCAAAGGCTTTCTCTCTTTGATCGCTTTCTGAAATGCGCTTAAAACTTCTCTACTACTTTTATTCTTTAAAGGAAAACTCCAGGCATATTTTGAGAATACGTCTATTATAGTCAAAATGTATTGAAAACCTTTGTTATGCTTTTTGATACGTCGTAGATCAATTAGAACGCATTGAAATACTTCATCAGCTGTTGTAGCATAAGTTTGATTTCGAGGGAAGTTTATTCTCCTTGGTTTATGAATAGTGTATGTGGGTTGAGACTGAAGCCAAGTCTCAATTTTTTTCTTTGAAATACTTTTTACTCCTTGTTTCAATTTATTTGCGCTTCCGTAACTAAGAGGGTTTTCACAATCGTAATATACTCGGCTTAATTTTGATTCCATTGTTATTGCTAAGATTAAATTCTATTACCCTATTCCTTTATTTAGAATTGATTTCACTATAACAATACAATTGTATTCATACGCTATAAGTTATCACCATAAGTCTATGATACTCTCTATAAGTATGGGTCTATAGAATGTATGCCAAAAGCATTAATCACCTACGTAGATAGTAAGAATTTAACAATAGAATTTTTCCTGGAATTGAATAGTACGAAACTAGCGCCGCGCGCAGAGTTAAAATGGGGGAAGGAACTCGCGCGCGGGGATCTCGCGAAGATTTACCGCGGCGGCGGCGGCGAACAATTCAAACCATTGAAATATGCTAATTTTAGTTCCCACGCTCCTAATTTATACCTCTACCGTGGTACGAAGTGGGGCCCTATACTACTGGTATTTCTGCAGCGGCCTCAGAAGTCAGCCTCGGATTAACTTTTTTAGTAACGTATTCCACATTTTTAGTCCATGTAAGCTTTTCATCTACCCACAGGCCCAGGTACTTAAAATTATCTACTCTTTTTATTGTCCCTTTACACAGAGTTACCAGGCAGTCGGCTTGGTTTCTCATTTTCTTATTTGGTGATATTAACATGAAATTTGTTTTCTCTTCGTTTAAAACGAGACCTTTTTCTAATAACTTAACTTTTAATTGATCTAAGTCAAGCTCAGTGTCCGTTATTAACCTCTGCAGATCTTTATTTGCTGCAATTAGGGCCGAGTTGTCCGCATACTCCTTCGATTTTGATGAGAGCAGAGACTTAAGGAGGTCAGCCGTGTAAACATTGAATAAGAGGGGACCTAAGACGCTGCCTTGGGGAACCCAATGTTTAATAGTTCGCTTTTCAGAGTAGTGCCCATTATGAAAGAGTACCTGCTGCCTGTTGTGTAGATAGGATTTAAACCATTTTAGTACTGTACCACTAATACCAGCATTCTCGAGATCACCAAGTAGTATGTCATGCTGCACCGTGTCGAAAGCATTTGACAGGTCTATGAAAACTAGCATAACGTACATGTCATTTCGAAGATAGTTTAGTATGGTTTCGTAAAGGTCGAAAATGCAGGTAATAGTGGAATGTCTAGCCCTAAAACCACTCTGGCTGGAAAACCACAGTGCCTGTCTCTTTTCTAAATAATTGTATACCGTATTGTATGCGATTCTTTCGCACATGAGGGATAAGGCAGGCAGGATTGAGATGGGATGGTAATTTTTTGGTTCCTGTGCATCCTTGGATTTGTAGATTGGGGTAATTTTAGCCATTTTCCATTGAACAGTGAAATTTCTAGTGGTTAGCACTAAATTAATAACCTTGACCAAGAACTTGGAGATTATTGCTGCCAGTCCTTTGAGTAGAGCTGGACCCAGATCATCAATCCCGCCTGTAACTAATTACATTAAATTTTTGTTCAGCATTTGAAATATATCGCTCTCTGTAACAGGCGGAAATTCTCTAAGCGGAGCTGTCGGACCGTAGTTGTCTAAAGCATAGTTTGGTTTCGTAGTTTTGTTCGAGTTATTTGTAGTTAACAATTTTTCCGCGATATTTACATAGTATTCATTAAGTATATTTACAATGACATTAGGGTTAACTATTTCCTTGCTACCATGCTTAATTTTAGTGATTATTCTGTTATGCTTTTGCTTAAGATAAGGTTTAAGTGTCCTCGAAATTTCACCCGTGGACTTATCCTTACTTAGGTTATGCTTGAATAAGCTAGTTTTACTTTTGTGTATCAGACTATTTACTAGATTTCTCTGTCTCCTGTACAGTTCCAGGTAGTGTTCTTTATATTCGGAAATTTTTGATTTAGTTTTAAATTTATCGCGTATATGCATTTGATATTTAATATATGGATTTAGCCATGGGCTGCTATGAATAGGGTTTAACTTTTTCCTAATCGGGGCATGGATATCCAAATAATATTTAATAGTTTTTTGTAACATAGTTATACCTTTTCGGGATCACTAAACTGAGATTCGGTAACCATTAGGTCTGAGTGCAGCTCCGCTATAAATAAGATGCGGTGGCAGGTGAAAAGGGTATTGGCGCTGCGATGGCAGGCGAATAAGATATTGGCGATGCGATGGCAGGCGAAGAAGATATTGGCGATCCGATGGCAGGCGAAATGGGTGTTGGCGATCCGTTGGCAGGCGAAATGGGTACTGGCGATGCGGTGCCAGGCGAAATGGGTACTGGCGATGCGGTGGCAGGCGAAATGGGTGCTGGCGATATGGTGGCATGCGAAATGGGTGCTGGCGATCCGGTGGCATGCGAAGTGGGTGCTGGCGATCTGGTGGCATGCGAAGTGGGTGCTGGCGATCTCGTGGCATGTGAAATGGATGCTGGCGATCCGGTGGCATGCGAAGTGGGTGCTGGCGATCCGGTGGCGGGCGATGTGGGTGCTGGCGATCCATATAATTTAGAAGAAAAATTCTAAGAAAAACATGTAACGAAAACTTAAATAATATTTTTTCTTTAAAATCTTATGACTTCTATCTTTATTCAAAATTGTTAATAATATTTAACTTACCCTATTTTAGCATAAATATTTAATAAAAATTGTCTTCTGCCTCTTGGAAATTCAAAAATGTTGTAACGGTCGTTTTAGGAAACGCTAGTATACCTGTCAGTACCCCACCCTTATTATTTTTCATGGGAACACGCTTTTCGGCAATTTTTATCCCTTCTATAACGGCCCCCTCACACTCTCTTGCACTCCTGTTTTCATCTTTAACGTTTATTCGCTGCCTTCACCGATACTGTAATGGCTGCCACATATGGGGCGCCAAACCAGAGAATATTCGTCAAAATACAATATCTTGCCACTAGGTCCGAGTTTTTGTATGGAGTGGTTAGCTTGTTTAGACCATCCACAGTGTTATTGTTACCCAGCTTCTCTCTGGGTCTAACTTTGTATTGCTTTGCTTGACCATACTTGGTGTTATTGGTACCCAGCTTGTCACTGAGTCCAAGTTTTCGTATTGAAGCGGTTATCTTCCACCACCCACTGTTATACTGTAATTTGTAATCCCATTCAAACTGCTAGGCTTATACTTGAGTAATATAGATGATCTTCCTCTCTCCTCGGGAGCAGTGCAATTAGCGACCAAATTTAATGGTTATTAGTAAAATTTACAAAATATTTTCATTCTTCACTGGAATCTGATAAAGATTGGGTTCCAGTTAACTCAATTGTTTTCCTTTGTAGTCCGGTTGCCCCAACAATACTTCTAAATTGACAGGATAAGGTAATAAAAACTGAACTTCTTTGAAAATTTTGGCCATTTCTACGATACTGGCATTTGAATATAGATGTAATTTCGCTTTGCAGTTTCTTCCGTATATGCCACCAAAGCGGATAGTTTTTCCCTTTTTTTGTTTTGGCATATGCTGTGCTGCCGATTGGTATCCCTTTCTGCAGTCCGTTACGGTCATGCGCTTAATGTTTAAATGTTCAAGAAAGCTGAAAATAAGAGTCAGATCGAATGTTAGCATTTAGCTAATATAAAGCTGGATGGTAATTTTGAATTGAAAATGTTCTAGACAAATTGATGGTAGTATAAAAGGCCCGCATTTCAAAAAAAGCTACAAGGCAACTTTTACAAATAGAACTTTATCAAAGTTTACATACCGCGTGCAATTTCTTTCGAACCATAATGGATAGGCGACCCATTCGTTGAGAAAAAGAAAATGTTTTTTACGAACCTTTGATTTTTGGGCGTATGTGTTTGAAGCAACTTTAATAAAGAGGGTCGTAAATAAAACAAAGACTTCAAAGACTTATACTTACATGTCCTTTAGATGTTTTTCTTGCATTTCAAGGAATAGTTTTGCTCATTGGGTATTCCCGGTTTATGTTGTTTAATTCTAACGACACACATTTAACTCCGACATTTTACCACTCAAATATTCATTTACTCTCAAATTGGTGCATACACCTGTTTTTTGTCCTTTCAACAACGATAGTCTAGGTATAACGTAGCTATAAAAACAATCGCAAATTAAAATTTGAAATTATTATGGTTCTGCTTTTTTTGTTTTTTCCCCTGCTAGTATTACCGAATCATGCAATAATTTTCATGATTAAAAGTTTTTTTAATTTATCGATGGCTTCAGAAATATTTTTCTGAATATCCACCCGCTGGAAGGGTTCTAGAAAACAAGCCATTTTCAAGGGACCTGTACCTAGCACCATAGTGTTAAACTCTTTATCCATTAGTTCTCTGGAAATGTTTTTGCAATTGGTTTGGTCCAGGAACCATACATTACGTTGTTCGAATGTTCAAGGTAGTCGTAAAATTCCCGCTCTAAAAATAAGTTTGATGTGAAAACTGTTAACTAGAACGGCATGTAAAAACTATTTTTTTGTAAAATATCTGTATTTACTTTGTGTACTAATTCAAATTCAAGCACTAAAGCTATTTATTTACAGGGTTTTAAAAATGTGTTGTCGGATTTGAACGAAAATGGTTCTATGGTCAAACTGAATGAAACATGCCGCCTAGTTCACTGCTTAAAATGATTTCTAGATTTATAGATGGTTCAATGTAAGTAACAAACTGAAGAGCAATACTGAATAAATTAAATTTCGGGGTATAAACACAGATTAATTTGAAGTCCTTCATTTAATTAGTTTAAGCGCAATAGCAGACACTATTTGTGTGCAATTATTTTAATGTAGAATTAATTTTAAACGAGCGCCGACTATTAGGATTTAAAAGTTTAAATACCACAACGAATAGTTAACTTACTTTTGCTATAACCAGAAAAGGTTTTGGCCGAAAGCTTACATCATAAGATATTTTTCTCTCAATATTACCAACTTTTCTTTTTTACGCCATTCTATATTACGAGCGTTTCTACTTTCGATCCGAAAATATGAATAATTTTATCATGTAGTAAACATCATTATAAAAATACCTACTACGTATATATTGGTGGAAATTTGAAGATACTTTATAAATTTCTGCAGTGAATGTTTTCGACACGAGTACATTTTGAGACATTTTGGGTCTTTATATTTCATAAAAACTAAAGTAAAATATAGTAAACTAGGTCTCGCCTACGAAAGTTCTAATCAACAAATTCAAATTAAGCCCAAAAAGATATTTAAAACCGGCGAGTGAAATTGGCTCAAAATAGAAACCATTAACTTAGTTTACCATTAATAACCCTGGACATAATTCAAAACAGCTAGTAAACTTAAATCACTCCAATCAACTGAATCTCATTGTGTTATTTAGCCTTCATGATAAGTCTACATTCTTAATTGAAATCGTATCTAACTGCTTCAACAAATGAAACCATTTTAAACTTGCTTGTAATTTTATGAATGTCAAAATCTTTTCCACATTCATGGGGCTTTTCACGTCGTTTTTCGGGATTCATGTTATTCAAGAATTTGTTCATTCGTTGGGCATTCTACCTTCTTGCATCTGAAAAGACAAATTATGTGTTATATAGAAATAAAAAGAACACTAGAAACAATAAAGCTGCATGCGTAATACAAGCAATTTACTAAGTTATAGGTATCTGAATTAATATTAACTTTGGTTTTAACTAAATTAAACAATTGATATAGCAAAGGTAAATGAGCCATGCATAATAAACCTTATTTAAGGATAAGGCTTTGGGTTTAAAAGTTCATTGTTACCCCTTGTGTACCAATCTATTCTAAGATAGCGGATGATATAGCCTTGATATGTAAAAAGACATTTTTTTAAATATATGATTATACACAGTTTCAAATAAGTCTACCAGCTTGAAATAAAAGGTACCAAAGGCAAAATAATATATTTCAACATGCATCCACTCGACGTCGCTTCGTTTAATTTCATATACTCATCTAACTAAAATTTATTCTGTGTACAATCCGTTTTTTGAGGCTTCAGTATTGTTCTCTATGTTCGCCAACTCCAAGTGCTAACGGCTTCTGTTTCCGGTTCTATGTCTGGTTCGTCGCAACAGCCCTTTTTCTTTTACAAGCTCGAGAGAAAAGAAAATTCGTATAAATAAGTTTTTTAGTTTTTTTTTTGGCAAAGAAAAGCTAGTGTGAATAGAAGCTTTCATCAAAGCCAAATCAAGACCCTCTATAGCAAACCTCCTGCAGAGTACCGCAGAGGCCACCTTACAATGGTGCAGATTGATTTGAATCGCACGTAGCGTCCCCATGATCCTTAAGAGAGGGTTTCAGAAGGGACCTAGCTACACCTCATCAGTCCCGAGAGGGCCAGTGGCACCTCCCCACGACAGGCAAGCTCCCAGTCCCAAGATGCCCCCCCTCATTAGGAACACTAGAACACTCATTGGCCGGACCCCGAAGGGTCCCATCCGATTCTTCCAGTAGGGTGGACTCATCCATGGAAGAACAGACTTCCGAATGAGCCCCCCCTCTGCCTCTGTGCTAGAGCAACACCATCGAGCTCCACAGCGAGATCCCCCATCTCGCTAGTCCCAACCCCTGCCACAGACTCGGCTGCAGTGGTTTTGTGGTTTCCGTGTGCTGAAGGAGTTTGAAGGAACCCTTGTACAACTCCAGTAAAGCCCACGAAACCAGCATTCTTAATGGCTTCCAATGAGGAACCATCAATGGACAGTACCCAGTGCGTACGGCCCTGTCCACGTACGTCCGGATACATTTCCAACGTTCCGTGGCAATACCATCGTTAGGGCCTTTAGGCGCCGGAACAGCACCGCCGACTCTTTAGTGATCTGGTCCCTGGTGCGGACATTACCTTAAACGGCTTAGGAGTTCGCTAGCTCTCATTACTGAGAGCACCA